>CAACVS010000090.1:4408-33508 GCA_900660405.1 Pseudo-nitzschia multistriata
TAGTACTAGTAGTAGTACTAGTAGTACTAGTAGTAGTACTAGTACTAGTAGTAGTAGTAGTAGTAGAAATGCCTCAATGGAACAAAAAACAGGAGCCATTACATGTGCCAAACTTATGACCCATCTTGCTGAGAGTTTTATATGTTTTGACTATTACTCTCTTTGCAGGGGCGGTGTTGATGATTTCAGCTCTTCTCTTTACAAACTCACAAAGGACAGCAAGGAGGATGTTAGTAGACAATTTTTCCTAACCAAAACTAAGCATGGACCTGCAGATGGAATGCCAGAATATCTCAGCAATTAAGTGTTGTATAATCCATCTGTGGAAGGAGTTGACTGCAGCCTGATTGATTTTGAAATGAATGTTGTTGATTCTGATCTTGATGATGATGTGCCCAACTTCCCTTGCACAACATATCAGACGCAAACACAATCACTACCCCCTTCTTTGAGACAAGGTTTGTTTCTGCTCCAACATAAGTGGTGAAAATAAAACTTATGAAGAATGAAGAATAGGAGGAGAGAATGGTGGTCACTTGTGACAAAAGATTGGGCCATGTACAGACAGGAGTGTTGAAACAAACACTATGTAATTACTTAAGGAACTTTTTGTTCAAGCACACAAAGTTCCCAGTAAAGGATAAAAGTCATGGAAAACATAGTTTAAAAACAGGTAAAAGAAAGTTGGGGTGGGGCAGGTTGGGTGGAAACTGTCAATGGGACAGTGACTGCATGCAGACATAACACACAGACTTCGGCTAGAAAGAACTACAAGGGTAAGTTGCGCAACACTACAGGTATCACCATAAAAGAATTGTTGTGTCTAACAATTTGTTTCCCTGCTGGATACAGGTAGATGACAAAAATTGATTCTGGCTACTTTTAGGGGAGGTTATTTCATAACAGAGTGCAAAGACAGTTAATCATTTGTGTTAAATCAAGAATACAGACAAAAGAACACACCATAGTTTAAGTACTTTGTAAGACAGATATTATGAGCAGTACTATCACCAAAACAAAACAATTTTAAGAGGAGAAGACACAAAGACACAGTGAGCAATATATTCAGTGCAACAGATAAAGCATTTGCACTCCTGTTCTTGTACAAGAACACCTGCTACAAGTCTTGGAATAATTCTAGAAACAAAAAAAAACACAAAAAAGATTCACCAACGACAGACAAAGCATTTGCACTCCTGTTCTTGTTCAACAACTACAAGTCTTGGAATAATTCTGAAAATTAAAAAAAACACACAAAAATGATTCGCCAACAGTAGGATTCGAAGCATGGAGGAAGGCTGGAGCCTTCAGGGATGTATGCTGTTCATAAAGCTTGTTTAGGAGATAGTAAAACAGAGAGCAGAAGACAAAACAAGAAGAACGATTGAAAAGGCACTTATGGCTGACTATCAGGAAACCATGGGTGAAGACAAAGAGGAAAGGGAAATCAAAAGAAGAATTCTGCAAGAAGAAGAAATGTTGGTTTGATGTGACAGATGTGTGGGATAAGAGTATCTTCAAAGACACCAAAGAGTTGTCAAGCATGGCAGTATAATTAGTTAAAATTCTAAGATATTATTAGATGAGAAACAACAGACAAACAATAGAGATAAAATAATACAAATGTGGTGCAGCAAGTTTATTGAACATTAGAGAGAATTGTTGCACATCAGGAAAAAATTGGGGACTGCAAAAAAAGGAAGTGTCGTAGCAGAATACTAGCAGAATAATTTATGCATAGATTATTTGTCATTAGAATAGTAATGTTGGTCTCTTTGTCAATGGGATAATTTTGGCAACAGCACTAGGATACTTTGAGGGTTCATCAGAAACAAAAGGGTACATTGTTGTTATTCTTGATGGTGTTGAAAGGAGAAAACCTGCTGAAAACGAAAATCTGTAAGAACCCAGAATAGAGCATGAAATTCATGCTGAGAAACATATGGTGTGAGAACAAGTTCCAGGGGAAAGGGCCCTGAGTTCATATTAGAGCATCAAAAAATGCACGTGCAATTTTGTTGTGGTCCATGCAGGAAAATGAAAACACCATTATATGTGTGACATAAATACTAGTAGGTGTACCAAGTGCACCTTTTCTGTCAAAATAACAAAAAGCTCAATATTTGGGCAATATGAATGATTCTTTTTTCTGATATTGCCAGCAAAGAATTTAGTCCCACCACTCCATGCATTCAATCTTACTACTACAACAAAATTTTCAAAGGTCTAAGCACTCATGGACCGATGGATTGCACCATTGCAAAAATTATGAGCCTACTGCTGATGCGTTGCAACAATAAAATGTCACTATGTACCACAATACAATTAGTGCTAGTTGTCAAAAACAGAAATTTAAAATACACAAACACCAAAACTACTACGAATAAAAACTTTCTTGCAATCAAAATACCATCTCAAAGCAAACAGACAAACCATTCCTCTAAAGAACAAGCCCAAGAAGATGACCAATCCAAAAAGAAGAAGAATTTCCCACCAGAAAAAAATGTCAGTAACCCATGACAGTAGTATACTAGTATGATCATTGATTTTTGGCTTTAGCTTTGGCTTTGGCTCCAACTGTACTGCATTCTCTTTGTTGTCAGTCAGCTCCAAGTCTTTGTCAAGAATTACCATGGCTCTTCCAAAGTTGGTGCCTTCTTGTATCAAAATAAACTCAGCAATCATGAAAACCAAATACCCTGAAAACATTACAGTGTCTACAGCGAAAATTAGTATTGGTAGTGCAATAATGACCACTACTAAGTTCATTATGTTAGAGAGCATTACAAACAAAATATGTAACTGTAAATTTGAATTGCACTACCCATGATCTATGCTGCTTCCATTGCAAGTTGAATCACTGACTACTATACTAGCTGTATACTAAGCTGGTGGCTGGTGTCTGTAACATCCCAAATGACTCTTACAAAACAGAGTGAAAGGTCATTGGGATTGCTGATTGACTTGTGAACCTTGTCTTTTTCTGATGGGTTGCAATCAATGGTCTCTGAAGCATCTGACCTTAAAGCATGGTTAAAATGACTCATTTTTACAAGGGCCAAGGCTTGTAGCCCAATCTTAGTATTGCTGATTGTGCTTCTATCCATAGTATTGAATGCAAACTAGAAAATTTTCTCTATTCTCCAGGAGCAAGAGGAAAGAAGTAATTTATCTCAATTGTGTTGCTTCTTTAGATTGATTTAGTATTAGTAGGACAAACTGCATGAAAGTACATGTCATTCTTCTTGAAAGCAGGACAAAGTTATGTTTTTCTATTAGCATCAACCTATTGAATTAGTCTTATTGTTTTGGTTTCGGAAGATCGGTCCAAACAAAGGATTGGAACACTCTTGGATCAAAATCAGCCATAGCATCGTCCCATCGATTTTGTTGGATGTATTTGATATTGCTGTCGGAAAATTTTGACGTGCAATAATATTCGATATGGGCGTGCAAAGCATCTAGCGAGTGGCATCGGGTACGGCTTCCTCTGCCGTTGCACGTAGGCATAGAATCAATCATATCATATACAGCCTCGGTTACACTCATAGGAAACTTTACAATGCTCACAACGTGTTCCCGGAAGAAAAGCGTCGCTCCTGCTTTGAGATGTGACGTCTTCCCCTCTTCTCCTTTGAGAAGTGCCATGAATTCGCCCAGGTGAGTTGGGTCAGCTATATTCCCACCTGCTACCCCGGCAAACTTGTGTTGGTAAAGCAATTTCTCGTCAACTAAATAATCATGAACATCCGAGGGTATAATGAGAGATGCACCACCGAGACCACACTTCCTTCGTATCGCTTGCAACAGTGGCACGCATTCCTTGTCGATGACCGACTGGATTTGGGCGTCTTTGACCCCTCCGTGTGTTTCCATGTGTTTCGAAACAACACATGCAGAAATGACAGTACATCCATTGGTCGAACCGGCGACACGGCCTTGATACGTTCGGAGGGGAGAAACCTGGATTTTCCCTTCCTGCTGGTACTGCCGATGCGTGCCAACGATTTGTGAAATTCGTTGCTGAATTGGTAGCTGCCTTTTGGGCCTCTCTTTTTTTGGTTTAGTGATAGCAGAATCGTAAGACGGTGCAGAAGGGTCATGCCTTTCCTGCGTTGATATTGTATTGTCCATGGAAGGCCCGAAATACGACGACTGTTCGAGAACCGAGTTGTAATTGGGTGGAGAAATGCTTTCCTGTTTTTTGCCACCATTCGAGGGTGGAAGCAAAGGTGGCGGAAGATCTCCCCCCACGTCCAAGCGAATCTGTGACAGCAACTGCCCATCGGGCTCGGCTGGTGGATGCGTATTTGTCCGTTTGTTGCGTTGTTGCGTGGCTTCGTTTGGCTTCGGCTGCTGTTGTGTAGCCCCTGGTTGTTTGAGCCTTTGTAACTTGGCTAGGGCACTTTCTTCTACCTTTTCTATAGACTCATTGACAGTAGATCGTTTCAGATTCTCGATTCTTTTCTGCAAGTCGTTCATTCTTTTCTGCTCAAGCTCTCGTTGCTTCCTTTCCCGTTCTGCCTTCTGCCTTCGAATGATTGCCATTCGTTTCTTCTCATTTTCGAGCTCTTCTGCATCCATCCAATCCGAAACAAGCTCCAATTTCTTCAACACATCGTCCACCCGCTTGTTTGCCTGGTTCCTACGGGCTTCGGAATTTTGGGAACGGTAGTAGTCGTGTTTGCTGATTCCCTTTACGTAAAACGTGCAGTATCTCCTCCCGTAAACGTACGCATTGTCGAGCTGTCGATTGTTGAAGACCATCTCAAATGATTCAAAGACTTTGTCGGAGGCCTCGTAATATCGCTCGATTGGAAAGAAATTGCTCACGGTTGGAACACCATCCCCCGCATCACGGAGAAGTTTCCGACGATTGTAACCTGGAAGACTTTCATCTGGACCGTTTCTGTGGTCTAACATTGTTGTTCTTTGGAAACCTGTGACATCCAAGAAAGGGGGAAGCGAACGATCTTAGGTATTGGAAACGAGTTTCTGCTGTCTGTTTGTTTCTCCTTTATGTCTTCGATGCACAAGTCTGAGGAATGATGGATGCTGTCAAAAACAACTAATAGTGCTAGTTGTAGCAACACAGTTGGTACTCGAAAGTATTGTTTTTTGACTTGTGTCTCGAGTCTCGATCGAATTGTTTCCAATTTAGTGTTACTGTTATGTTTTCGTGCCAAACGAGCATGGCGGGTGCGAACGCCTCACAGATGACACTGCAGATGTTGTACCGTACGAGTACCGTACGGTATGGTGCGCTACAGTCCAAGTCCCCTTAGATACGACTTACGGCAGTTCTTGCCGTTGATTCTTTACGTTTTTCGGTACGTATGTACTACCAGTACTGGTACTCGTTACCAATGTTCTCTATCTGTCAGAGTTTCTCTCAAGTCGTGGAGAATTCATCCCGTTGCACTAGGGATTCCCATTTCCCCTTTTGACCAGTTGAAAGGGTTGAAATTTTTGAAGTAATTTTCGTTCATGTAAGACTACGTACGTTTCCGTACTGAAAACCACTCATGACTGAAAAAAATTCTACTACGGTACGCCAGCACCTGTTCGGCAAGTACTACTGGTACGTACAATATTCTTACTCGTACCAGCTATCCAGGGTTTGATGTCCTACGTATTACGTTACGTACGAGTACAATACGTACTCGTACATTGTGAACTATGATCATGACAGATTTTTGTTCTCGAGTTCCGCCGTAATTTGATTCCAGTGTCGTCAAATCCACCATTAAATTGACATCTCTGATAATTTGCCACAGCACCGAAGGCATCGAGAGAGATTTTTGGTTGGAGAACTTGGACGAGACTAGCCCAGCCAGAAATATGTTTTCGTGCGTTCGTTGCAGAGGGTCAGCGAACGTTGCAGCGTGGATTTGTAACACGAAAAATGTAGTGACAACTAGAGTCGCAACGACGAAGATGGCGATGTCCGTGGTGCCAGCAGTATCAGCATCTTCCCATCACTTTCTACGCCTGCATGGTCGACAGTCTTGTCAATGGTATTCCTCTAACATTTCGAGAGCAGAAACCAACTTCGTGGTTTCGATTCTCGGGCCACCGAATGCAGGCAAGAGTACGCTCTTCAATAGACTCCAGTGCAAAGAACGGAACAAAACATACAGACTAGGAAGCAGCAGAGGCAAAAAGGGCGGGAAAAAAGACATCAAGGGCCGGATATCTAGCAAGCGTGTCTCTAKGGGGGATGCCATTGTTTCATCGATCGCGGGCACCACGCGGGATCGTCGTGAGTGCTGGGGAAGGATCGGCGGGACGGAGTTCGTTTTGATGGACACGGCGGGTGTCGATGGAGATCGGATTCAAACCCTGTCTTCCAGGTCCGAAAAACATGCCATGGAGCGTGCAATGATGGAACAAACCCTAGAGGCGGCGAGGCAGAGTGATCTCGTATTGTTGCTGTGGGACGCAAGAGTGGGTGTGACCCAGGACTTGATGATAACGGCACGGTGGCTGCGGAAACTAGGCAAACTTTCGAATGTGGCAGTCGTAGCAAACAAACTAGAGGGGGATTCTTGGGCACAAAACGAAGATTCTCCAGTTTTAGATCATCTTCACGACGTTTTACGATTGGGATTGGGTGAGGCAATTCCAATATCGGCATTGCAAGGCGATGGCTTGGCAGATGTTGCGATTCTTATTGAAAAACTCAAGGCCGAGAAACAAGTGGATACAGAGGCAATAGAAGACGACAAATCTCTAGAAATCAACAAAGACAATGAAGACGAGAAACCGCTTCAAATTGCTATCATAGGTCGGCAAAATGTCGGGAAAAGTACCTTGGTTAATACTCTCGTTGAAAACAATCGCGTTCTTGCAGGTCCAACGCCTGGTCTCACTCGCGATGCTATTGCCGTTGAATGGGATTGGGAAGGCAGGCGTGTTCAATTGGTTGATACAGCTGGAATTCGAAAACTAACGAAGCGCATAGATGACTCGATCGAGGATATGGCCGTTGCAGATGCTTTGCGAGCCATGAAAGTGGCCGAAGTTGCTGTACTCGTACTGGATGCAGAGGAAATGTACATACAAAGACAAGAGCTTGCACTTTGCAATGCTGTTTTGGACGAGGGTCGAGCGTTGGTCATAGCTGCCAATAAGATGGACCTCCTCGAAATGTCAAGCGACTATTCTCCAAGAGATTTTGCAATCAACGTGAGGGAACAGATAGAGGAACGAATTCCGATCTTGCGTAACATACCCGTAGTTCCTATGAGCGGCCTGTCCGGTAAGGGCGTCTCGGAGCTCTTGCCAACGGTATTGGACGCTCGAAACCGCTGGTCTAGGACCATGTCGACAGGATTGCTCAACCGATGGCTCGCGGAAGTTACTACAGGGAGTCGTCCACCAGTTGTAGAAGGAGTCAGAGCAAAGCTAAAGTACATTATTCAAACCAAGGGACGCCCGCCAACTTTTATACTTTTTTCGAATGTGAGCAAGCTTCCAGACCCATACTTGCGATATCTAACGAAACATTTTCAAGATTCGTTCCAGTTGTTCGGCATGCCGGTTCGGTTGGTTGTGAAAAGCAGCTCGAAAGGCAACCCGTACAACGAGAAAAGCAAAAAGAAACGAGGAGGTTTTGGCCTCGGTGGGCGAAAGGCACGCTTTCAACGACGAATAAAAGAGTTCAAAGCAAAGAGCAGACAGAAACAGAAAAGACTGTTTCACAATTAGTCGGTTTCTCTTGATGTTGACCATTGTGGAAGGAATTAGATGAACGGTAGTAAAAAAAGAAATTTACAAGGTCGCTTTTAGGGCAATTATTTGGTGAAATGTTTTGGCTGTGTCACTATGTAACATCAGTCCAGCTACTATTTTATACATACGAATTGTTTCACAATTGAGGTCAATTGAGTAGCCATCAAGTCTTTTCATATTGCTAGAGCATACTTCTTAATCTCTGCCAAGATCATCGTCGTTGGCACAAGATCTTTCGTGAAGGCTGGAGGTTGCCGTTTGTAAACCTTGCGAATGACATCCTGAAATCTAGTATAATAGAGAAGGACTGAAAGGATTGCATTGAAATATGAGTTTTGGTGATAAAGACGAGGTGCATTTCACTTGTCGATTCGGACAATAGCTACGAATCTCCTCAGGTTAATATCACTTACGTTGTGTCAGACATTGCTTTAGAATCTCCATCCCATTTCGAAAGTTCGAAAAATAGCTTAGGACGTTTCGATTGATTTCTTCCATTCCTGACCTCCAATTCGAAGCAAATTCTCGAACCAAAGATTCCACAACCTGGATGTTGACCGTTTTGTCGGTAGCAGAACCCGTAGCAAGGCTTGCCTCGGTTTGCTGGACGAACGCTATCATTTTGGAAAAACCATGAAGAAGTTCTTCTTCTACAAAGAGCTCGCGTTGAAGCATAAGCAGCTCGAGAATACGGTTAAGTTCCTTTCCTCCCGCAACTCTTCTTTCTTGGAAGATGCATACCGCTTGATCCAAGTTGTTGATCATGAAAACAATTTTCTTTATGTTGACAGCATGTTCGTCGGAAAGACGCCCGAGCAATGCAATGTATTCATCCAACAGTTCATTCAAATCTTGTAGCAACATATCTCCCGCACTAGCCTTCGAATTCTTTACTTCTAGTACTGTCGAAAGTCCACGCTGAGCTGGACGGGTGGGAGAATTTGACGCCGCGGTCTTCTGACTATTTTTGTGTGCAGATGACGTTGATCCAACCGATGGTAGTGGTTTGTTACCTTTTTGTAATATGACAAGGACACTGCAGGTGAATTCTGCAAATCGACGGGAAACATAGTGTGCATGGAGGTTCGGAGGAACGTGGCCAAGAGACAAGGGAGTGGCCTGTTTGATCGATCGTAGGTGTAACTCCATAACTGTCTTGAGCCTCGGCCACAGCAAATGGGTGATTTGATCAAAAAACGCATCCAAGCTATGAATTGTCCTTGACTGAGCCGACCTCCGAAATTGGTGTGTGACCTTTATCATGAGTAAAATAGAAAGGGCATCGTAGCATCCAAAAAGATAATTTTCGAGTTGTTCCAACAACAACTGCAATGTGGGTGGAAAGAGTTGTTCAAATGCATCTCTCTTGAAGAACTGGCGGCAAACCACATGCTCATTTGTAACTGCATCCACCAAATGTTGCAAGCAGCTCTTCAACAGACGCTCGTAAGGAAAGGTTTGGTGCTCGCTCAGAGCAACATGTGCGACGACTGGATTTTCGTGAGTGATATTCAGAACATTGGCACGGTTTCCCAGAGTAAATACGTCGACTCGCTTTTTTGCTTTTGTAGTAATCGAGTCCCGCAGATACGCATCTTCCACTGCCAAGACATCCTGACGGGTGGCTGCGTGTTTTGTGGCATCGAGCTGGATGAGCTGCGCCTGGTAAGTCCGAAATAAAGCATACATGGTTTTGCTCATGCTACCGCAATAAACCTTGAACAGTTCTTGAGCAATATTCGGCGCCGCGTCCATCAAGAATTCATAGAGAGTAGCGTAGTGCAAGAGGCCGTGGGACTGGAGTATGCGAATGTTCGTTTGTGGCTTTCGGAGCAGAATCATTTTTTTGTAAAAGAAATCACGAATTCGAGACACAGCCACCAAACGAAGCTGGCCGATGTGTGCTTGCATTTCCTTCCCTGCCACCGTGTCTGCCGGGGACTCGCCACAAGCCCATTCCTGTTTGGTTTCCTCGTGGGTATCACGGTACAGTTGGACCAATTCTCCTATCGCCTCTTGAAATTCATCGTTGACCGGACCCTTGACAATTGTATTGACTAGATGCGGACTGAGAATGATTCTTCCCAGAAAATCTCTCAACCCCATTGCTGCAGCCTTTCGGTTGTGCAGTTGTATGCCCAGTCGTTTCGAAGTCTCTTGTAGTTTGCGAATATCCCCGCTGAGGCCACCAAGATCAGCCTGGAAACCCAGTAGCATTTCCTGCAGACCCAACAGGATTCCATCGCAATTTTCTAGTTCTTTGCAGAGACTCGCAATCTCTGTAGTCTTTTCGCGATAGGCTTCGACGCATTTCGTCTCCAATTCCATCAATTCCCCTTCAACGGTAGACGAATAGCTCGCTAGATCCAGCGAGCCATCAGCCAGGGCCGCCTTCAAGCTCGGATTCGAAAGAAAGAGGGCCAGATCATTCGAAAGCTGTTCTTCGCTAAACGGCTCAGCTGTCGACGAGGATTCTTGTAGTGCCGACGAAAGCGACAAATTTGATCCCGTGGGGAGAGATTCTCCCGACGATGCTTCCGAAGTGGTTGTCATCTTCTGCGATGGCGTGGTTCCAGAGCGGCTCAAGGGTGGATCGGCAACAGCAACAACAAATTGTCACACTCCACTTTCTGTTTCAATCATTCCAAAGCACGCAAGAGCACAACAACGGAAAAATGACTTGAAATATTATTTTACTTTACGGTACCGGTGCGTACAGTGCTTATGTTTTTGGATCATCCTGTAATTTTATGACGAGTCACGAATAGCTGATGAATGCCCCTAAATACCATAACAAGACAACACCGTACCATCAGCAAATAAACTTTTTTTCATTTTATTTTTACTACTGCATAATACTAGTAAAACTATTCAACTTCTGAGTAGCAGTCATATCAGAGTTTTTGATATAGATATCACCAGGCTGCAGAGTCTTGCATGAGAAACCCAGACATAGCACTCACCTTTAAATTGTGACCCCTCCTGCCTGGTGATCATACCTGGCGGTAGTAGAGGTGCTGTGCAATGCATTGGTATTTGAAAAAATTGCCTTTTTTCATCCTAGACTAACAAGAATGCCATTACATAGTAAAATGTTATTAATGTTTACTTGGTAGTAGCCACATACCACCACTATGCTGTTGCTATTCAATAATTATTCAACAATGTGCCTAGTATTTGTTTCTCAAAAAAATCCAAATTTTCAGCTACATACAAAGAAGTCCTCCTTCCTGCAATATCAGGGTTTACTGATAATCCTCTGTGCCCCCTACTAAATATCCTTTCTGGTGAAGGAACCGATGTTGCTTGAACAGCATGCAGAAGATACTTCCTTGCTACTACTAGGAGTACTAGTACAGCCAAACAATGTTGAAAATTGGTTCTTGTTCTTTCTATTTTCCCACCATGTGCAGTGTAGTACCCAGAGTGTGAAATGGCTTCTTCATTTTCAAGCTTGATTTTGACAAAAAATGAGTAAAACCTAGAAGAACACTGCAGCTATTCAATTGTTTGAATCCTATGTACAACTGGTACATTCTTGGTGATGCACTGGTACCAGATGGTAGGAGTATGGTACAGTTCTTGTACTCGTACAGCAAGAACACAACAGCAACAGCAATTCTTCATCCAATTTCAATTAAGGAATTGCATTGTCAATTGTTGTGTTTATATTTATTTACTACATTCAATTTATCTTGTTCTTATTACTAGTAGTAGTAGTAGTAGTAGTAGTAGTAGTAGTAGTAGTAGTAGTAGTAGTAGTAGTAGTAGTAGTAGTAGNGTAGTAGTAGTAGTAGTAGTAGTAGTAGTAGTAGTAGTAGTAGTAGTAGTAGTAGTAGTAGTAGTAGTAGTAGTAGTAGTAGTAGTAGGGGTTGGGGTTGTAAGTATGCGTAGTATTGTAACTACCTGTAATTTTGTTGCACCTCGTTGTTTCATTCGGTACCGTACGTAACCGTTGAGTAGCATCGAAATTACATGTAACCACGCACGCTTGGTTACTAAACTGGTACATGATTTGTTGAGCAAATCATGGGCACAAACACTAGTTATTTTTTGCTTAAGTACATGCACCTCAACCTGGTTACAAAGCGTGCGGACTGAATTTTGTAACCAGAATTTGTAACCAAACCCTTTCCTAAGGAGAACCCATATTTTTTACACGATACTACTAGTAGTGTGGTTACAAAAAAAAGGGTCTGGTTACAAAAACAGGCGCACTGGTTCCCTTGTGCGCGCTTGTAACCAGGCGCACAGGCACACCATGCACCTCGACAGGTACAAACAAAAAACTGTCTTCACTAATTACTGTACGTAGTATTACTAGTACTAAAAATGCGAGCAGTTTTCAGTGAAAAACTGATCTTGATTGCTATTCCAGTACAAGCTCGTGTAGAAAACACCGTAGAAATATTGATTTGCAGGGGGAAACAAGCAAAACACCACCAGCAGAGCAGAATGCCGTATCGTATCAGTAGCTCTCTGTATCAGCAACTCGTATCAGTGACCTCCGTATCAGCGGCTCCTCCGTATCGTATCACCGACTCGCTCGTCCTCCGTATCGTATCAGCGGCTCGCTCCTCAGTATCGTATCAGCGTCCTCCGTATCAGCGCTTTGCTCCTCTGTATCGTATCAGCGGCTCACTCCTCCGTATGGTATCAGCGGTTCCTCTGTAGTATCAGCGAGAATCCGTATCAGTAGCGAGCCTCCGTATCAGTATCGTATCCTCACGCTGTGTGGTTACATGTAAATTTCGATGCTACTCAATTGATTACGTAAATAACTGTGGCGTTGCATCGGTCCCACGCCACAAGTATCTTCAACACTACTAACAACAACAAGCTCTCAAGCTAAAGCTCTCGCGCTTGTTGTTGTTAGTAGTGTTGAAGGTACTTGCAGTAACATCACTTAGATCTCGAGCTAAAGCTCTCGATCTCAGTGATGTCACTGTGTGTACCATAAATGTAACCAGAATGTGTACTCTGTTGAGCTCCGTGTAATTATCGCAAGAAGAGTTTTTGTACTGTGCGCTCTTGAGCTAAAGCTCTCAAGTGCACTACACGGAGCTCAGCAGAGTACACATTCTGGTTACATTTATGGTACACGCGCGGACCGTGCGACGCCACAGTTACTCTACATACCGTACGAGTTTAATCGGAGTAAAATGCGTTAACCGTATGAACCCTACCACGTCCTACAGGGCAGAAAGGCATTCTATTCAAACACCAAAAATTATTACTAGTAGCATCACGGTTAATTTTGGGCACCGTATTTTAGTACTGGTCCTACACAGATCTACTAGTTTTCGGTCACTTTTTCCACTACAAACAGCTCAATGAGGTAAAATAAGCTAAACACAACAGCTCAGGAAAGGCTTGTAATGAGATCCCCTTTGGGGAAAAGCTTCCTTATAGTGTTGGGAATAGCCCCATGTGTCATTGTTACACGATTAGGGGCCAGGGGGGGGGCGATTCTCCACTAACACCCCGTATGGCCAAAATTGGCCGGTTTACAAGAGCGCCTGCTAGTTAGAAAATAGGCCAGAACTCTATCAAAAAACAACTTTAGAGCACCAGACTAAGCGCCCAGACCAAGATAATACAATTACTTAGTGATCCAGGTCATTGGGATGCTTAAGGATGYTCTGGYRGCTTAGAACTAGTATSCAGAAGTTACAGTAGTAGTGGGCCAAAATTCCTGCGTTAATTCTAGGTGTAATTTTACTCAAGTTAAACTCGTACTCTTTTTTCAATCATACGGTAGATTCTGTTCAGGAATGCCAAAAAATAGCAACATTATCGTCGCAACCATTCGCTGCTTTTGATCCATCTTCAAAAAGTCTGTGCTGCCGATATCATCAAATAGAGAGGGAGAGACTGCCATTCTGGGGTCGACAGGAATTCTGGCGCACGATTCGAAGCAAGACGCGGATTTCCCAACTACGGGCGGCCTGCAATCTGAATTTGGTCTCCTCTCTTCGTTTCCATAGCCCGTTCCCCGAAATTTCGAGCCTCGGTCGCTGAGACATTCGATGCGATGAATCAAGATCCTGGGGGAGAACGCCCGGATCGGATACCCGAAGAGAGTCCATCCAAAAGTGTTTCCGACCATGACGCAACCCAAGATGGTTCGTCTTCTCGTGAACACCCCGCGCACCAGCAGAAGTTTCAACGACAACAAGAACAAGAACAACAACAGCAGCAGCAGCAGCAGCAAAATCAAACACAACCAATGCACCCAACCTGGTCTATGCAGCTGCCATTCGCACCCCCGCCTACCAGGCACGGTCCGCCAGTCAATCCCAATCCAGCTATGCTTCATTATTACGAAGCCCAGATGAGAGATCACGCAGCTGCCTACGCCTCGGCAGCAGCTGCTGCCGCCGCCACTGCCGCTCAGATTGCCGCAGACATGGCGTCTTCTACCAGTGCCTATCATTCCTACCATAACCAGCAGCAGACCCACAACGGTATTCCCCACCTTTCCTACCCGAACAACGTAATACCGCCCATGTCGCCAATGTCAAACATAATGTTTCCCACGTCTCCACAGATGTTTGCGCCGCCCACTTTCATGCCACCCATCACAGAACTATCTTACCAGCAACAATCTTCGGTCCTCACCCCAAACCAACGATCCACAAGTGGTGAGAGTAGCCAACAATATGCAAACCAATCACCGCGATCTACGGAGGGTAATGAAAAAAGCAGTCGACATCGCCATCAGCATCATCAACGTCGTCGGAAGCGACAACAGCGCTTGCCATCTTCATTTTCGAACAACAGAAACGCCAATCCCAACATCGACAGTGATCCCCGGCAGAGGCAATGCGATTTGAGTGCAAGCACGAATGGCAATTGGACGCAGCAAGGCCAGCAAAAACGAGGGCGTCGTCGACGAAGGTTTTGGAACGATGCAGGATCCAGCGATTCTGGTGATCCATCGTACAACCATTCTAATAGCAATAACGATGGATATTACAACAAAAATTGCCGTCGCAATCGCAAAATGGCCAAGGCAGCTAGTTCTAGCAGTGACGGTGGCAGCGCGTCCTGGATTACCAAAAAGAAACAACGGCAACCAAACGACGACAGTTTGTTGGGCAAGACGGGCGTCAGTGCCCTTTACGAATGGGCCATGAAAAGACGAACGACGCCTACTTTCTCGATGTCACAAAACAATAGTTTCAATCGTAAGAAAGAAAGCGAACGTACAGAAAACGAAACGCAAGAGAAAACAGAGCAAAAAGAATCGGTCGATGCTATGCAACAACACCTTCCAAAAGATGACGAGGGCAAACGCAGACGATTAGAGCTCGAACATGATTTTTTCGAAACGACTGTCAGCATTGACGGGGTCGTAATGGGAACCGGCCGCGGACCTACAAAAACTTCAGCGAAACACGAAGCGTCGCGTCGGGCTTTGATGACATTACTGCCCGGCGTAGAATTTGACGAGGAATCTGGTATTTTGGTAAAGCTACCTGGAAGTGATTCGCAAGGGTCATCGCAGCGTTTTGTCTCTGAATCTTCAGAGAGAACGCAACAAAAGACAGCGGCAATAACATCGTTAGAGGAACTGGCGCCAAATCTTGCCAAACAACTAGCTATCGGGCACAGCAATGATGACGACGACTTTGAACACAGAAAAGGAAAAGGAACAAATATATGCAAACTACCTGGAAGAGATTCGAGGAAGCGACAAAAATGGCCACACGTCTATTCAGGAACATCAACTACGTCAGATGACGAAGACGAAGACTCCTATTACGCATCTCGTGGAGCTTATGTATGTAGTTCTTTGCTTCATGCAATGGTTCAAATCGACGAGAGGCTAACAGAACCACCAGAGTTTAAATACCAAGTATCGGCAGTTACCAATGAACCAGCCGGACAACACTCAAAATTGAAACGAAAAGCATGCGTTCCAATCAAAGCCACATCAACTGCTATTCCCCGTGGCTTTTTCCAATGTACTGGGACGTTGAAATTGCGAACTAACTTTAAATCCGATTCTACTCGGCCGGAAGATGCCGATGGTGGTTCCTCCGATGGATCTTTGCGGCCACGCGAATGCTATCGACTTTTACGATCGTCCGGCGTAGGGGGCACAAAACGCGACGCGAGATATACCGCTGCGGCAAAATTACTAGCCCTGCTTTTCCCGGAATGCGATGGCATGGCCCAGGTGAAACAAGCTGCGGAAGCAGCCAGACAAAACTATGCAGAGACGCGAGCTCTGAAACAACAGTCAAAGAGAGCGGCGCCTTTGGCCGCCGCGTCTAGGACGAAGGGCTGCCTTCCTGCCATTCGGTCAAATGAGAATATCGGACCGAACCTTTTGTTTACAGCTCTGTGTAAGAACGCACCAAAAGTCCCAGATCAAATTCATCAAGGCTTCACGGCGGTGCTTGGAAATCTTGGCTTGAAGGGTGCCTGCACACACAATCATTCGTCTGTATGCGAGAACGAATTTCACAACGTCGACACATCAAAAGAAACGGGCCTTTTGCGACAATTGAGTCGACAACATCAGCTTGAAGAAAGCATAGATTCCGCGTTACAAAAGCTGAACGAACACGACGAAGAAGGCCGGTCTTTGCCAGAAGAGCTTACTGCAGACGATGTAGGACGGACCGTATTGCGGCGAGCAAATGTCGACGATATTCACTGGTTAGAAACGCTTTTCAAAACAAAACCATCCCAAAAATATAATACTGATATGGGTCCCTTATTTGGAACGATTTTGGAATCAGAAAAAGGGCCCTCCTCTTTGTCAATGAAGCGGTGGTCGTCGTCAACGATCGTTCTTCTCCTCTGCCGCGCCATTGCTCCACATGAAGATCCTCCACTGGGTTGCGCTGTTCTGACCCTCGGTTTTTCTATGCAAAGAGGGAAGATTCTTCGAATTGCTCAAATAGCAAGTAAATCGCACCAACCAAGAGAGCGCTTTATTGAAACTCTATCAAAATTTGCGGCGAACATGGGGTGCGCTCTGATATCTTCACCGTCAAAAACGTCCTTTGCTAATCTAGAAAAAGATCATTTACAAAGAATGATGGGCAGGCAAACATGCACCCTCAATGAATACCGTAAGCGACAAGAGGGGCTCGACTGCCCAGAGACGATTCATGACAACATAAAGATGCACATAACATCGGAAGAGAAACATAATCGACCGAAGCCGTCCCTTCAATCAGTTCAAGAAGAAGTGGAAGGCATCGAAGAGAGTGATTCATCGTCTCCTAAGGACAAGAAAACAAAGAGACGCGAAAAACCAAGCAAACGGTCGAGGTTTCAATGAAACCTAACAAACACACTTTGATGACCCTCGAAACACTCGTCCATGATTTGACTAGAATCTACAACGAACGAGAATATTTTCTTAATGATCTTGCGGTCTTGCACGTTGGGGTTGCGCCCTTCTGGTTTATTCGAATCAATATGGCAAAAACCGTTTTTGGAGTCGTTCCACGGATTCGAGATCCTCTAAAAGGTGCGATACAGACACAGCAGGACCAGTCCAGGCCAAGGGTTCTCGACATGGGTTCAACGTCACCCAAAAATGCGCATGATGAAATTTATAATTATACTGCTTTGGAGCAAGATTCCTCATGTTCAAATCCTGCAGTCCGTCTACAAAGAGGGTTCTTTCATCGCTAACAGCTAAAACCTGAACTTAGTTGCACTGAACTATGGACTAGTATCTAGTCATTTTGCGTCATTTGGAATATACTTTCGTCGATCATCAGAATTATTATTATTCTTTTTAAGAGATATCAACATGAGAATAGAATACTGAAATCTGAAGTTTTTTCGGAGTAAGTTCCATGGGAGGGATTACTTTTTTTGTGCTTTCAGCATTGACCTATGATAATTTGAAATAAATGCATGCTTGTTCCGGAAACATGTTCTGGCGATACTGAGTTGTGAAGGATTTTTCCAGATTTTTATCCAATCGGGAAAAACTAAGGGTGGACATTGAAACTTTGATGGTGTCAACTGCTTGAAACGCACAATACCATAGATCCAGTTTGTGTGACGTAGGTCTTATCTTGGGGACTTGCAACTGGTCCCTGGTAGTACTGGTGATCCTAGTATGCTTGTTGCAAATAAGTACTTCCTCTGTCCAGAAATAGATGTACCCTATGCACCTCTAGACTAGTAGTGGTGAAATAAGCTCAATATTTGGGCAATTGGAACGGTTCTTTTTCTTTTTAACAGATCTATCATGAATGCACACAATTCTTATTAAGATTGTATTAAGTGAATGTGTCTGATGTACTTGTGATAGCTACTCACAGAAGGCCATTTTTGGCATATCAATGTGATTTCACCATCAGTTGGGTTTTAGTGGTCACTTAAGCACCTGAGTTCCAGCTATAGAAAGCTAGTAAGACTGAGTGCTTTTTTATGATATACTTCTTATTATATTTGTAGGAAATGTTCCATTATTGGCCATTCTTGTTCAAATGAGGAACACTGTACTACCATTGTCAATATTTTGTTTCCTGTGTTGACAGACATGTAATTTTATTGTGCAAAAATAATCACACGCATGCTTATTTCTTGTCTCTAGTACAGATTCTATACATTCTACACAGCCATTCCTTAAATTCAACTGGCTAATTGTTAAGTAAATAGGGGTCACTTTTTGTATGGACAGCCAAAATGATCACAGGGTCATATATCTATTTCTGGACAGAGGAAGTATATTAACAAGAAGAAGTTCCTGGTTAGTACATCAACTTAAAATACTAATTATCACAAACTGATCTAGTAGTTTCAGGGTTTAGACATTCATCTCATTCTAATTTTGACAAAGCTATTACAATTTAAAACTGAATTATATCACTGAACTAAAACTGATGAAGGACAGACCATTATATACTGGCAGTGCCTTTACTGTGCTGGTATAACTAGTAGTAGGAGTGAAATTGAAAATCTAATTTGGGGGGACCACATGGTACATGTATTCTGGTCCAGAGCAAGGAACAGATTGTAATCATGGAAGTCAAAAAAAATACTAGAATAGTTTTTTCGACTGAAATTGCCAATGGAAGAAAAGGGAGTCTGAGGGGTAGAAACACTAAAAACCTAGACCCTAGTACAAAATGAATGGCTGTTTTCAGAGACTATATTGTTTCTCCCAGAAAATATCATACAGAGCCAATAGTTGCTGTTTCTTTGAAACATAACAGTTTCTTCCACAAAATACATTTTATGCCACTGGATGACGACAATTCGACTTCCACTTGCATCGAACCGCAAAAGACCTAATTTTTAGAACCCTAACTCTACAGTAGTATTTTTAAATCAGAAACTATTTTCTCTATTGGGAATCGAAAGTGACGGTCTTCGTGAATGATGAATCATCAAAATCCACGTTTCGCCCGACTAAAAAAACATAGAAGCTGTTGTCATCGTAATTTGTGAAAGTAAGGGTACCGGTATTAGAAGAGGAATGGCAGAAGCTGCCAAAGCAAGCCATAGTGACCACAGAAAAAGATTCAAAAATGGCTTTCGGTAGTATCTTTCATGCCCAGAGCCTGTCACCAGCGATTTGTCGCTCAACGGTGAGAAGAATAGCTCCTTTGTCACGAAACTTCAGCGTGAACAAGAAGTTATCGACGGAAGAACGAAACGAAGCTGTGCGCCATGCAAACAAAGCAATGAAAGGCTATACGCAAACTCGAATCCTAGCGAAGCAAGGAAAACTTCCTTCAAAGAATCGACCTCAATCACAGGAATACCAGAGTGCAAATGCAATTCAATTCAGCCTGTTCATTAGCCTCGGGATAGCCTTCATCATATCACCAATATTGGGTAGGAAAATTGCTCAAGATGACGAATTCCGCGAAAAGTATGTTCCGGACTGGTACGATTTTAGGGTGAAGCCTCCAAAATCAGCCTGGACAAGAAAGGAACTCCACGATCAGATTGTCGATGTTGAAAGAGATATGAGAGAAAGGGCCATTAAAGGGGATTTCACTCCAGAAAAATTGGAAGCATTGAAACAAACGCTACAACCCCGTAGTGATTTATCAACCGAAGATATCGCTATGGCTAAAAAATATGGGTGGGGTGCTATTCATCCCGGAGTTGATCCGGATGATTATGACGAAGATGACGACGATTATGAGGAATGAATCTCCTTTGGCGTGTCCTTCGTAGGTACAACACAACCTTGCATTACATGCACCAATCATATCTCAGGCTCTCATGTAAATGAATGAAACAATTCAACGTTGAATGCCTGAATTTGATAGGATGCAATGGTTTAGATCTTTTGCATCTCGTGTCCCTTCGTTCGATGCAAGAATATTCAGTGGAGTTGGTTTCGGAATATTTGTTCGATTCCCCTAGCTAAACTCGATCTATCATTCAAGTTGCAAAGATTTCTGAATTGAGGAAGAATCTAATGATAATCGACATTTGTGACTCAAAAGCAGCTATATACAGAACAGGTGAGGTGAGAAATATTACATCACCACAAACCGAAAAGCATCTACTTTCTTATGCGTCGATGCTTCTCGCTCGTGTGAGTTTTTCCCTCACACGCCTTTTTCTTTCCGTATCGGGAAAAACAATCGAATGGTTTCGAATATTGATAAAAAGAATAATATTTGCAATTTAGCCTGTTAGCGACGACTGTGCTGCACGTCAAAAGCCATCAAAATCGCACTATTCGTCGTCCAAATCATCTAAGCTGTCGTCGTCACCATCCAGGAACAAATCACTCTGAACTTGGGTTGCTACTTGGTCGACTGGATTTTCTTTGCTATTGTCCTGATCACTCGTTTCGTTTGAAGCGTTTTCTGATTCAATATTGAAGAGATCCCTCTTGTAGTCGTAGAGCGCACGTCCTGATAAAACAGCCAATCCTTTTCCACCTTTTTTCTTTCGCATCTCTTGCTCAACCATTTTCTTTTGAGAGGAATTACAGGTACGATCAAATTTAGCGACGATTAATGTTGAAGTTGTTTTCTTAGTGAAAAAACACATATTATCAAGAGATCCCCCATTGACAGATCCTGGGCATGACGTACCTTTGCTTCAGCTGCTCTTCTTTTTCGCTTGTTTTGTGCCCAGATTGCAAAGGATTCGGCTGTGATGGGAGTGCCCTTTTTGCCATTTTTCTTAAGCTCTGCCACTTTTTTCTGTCGCTCTGCTTCGATCTCGTCTTCAAGAGTTGGAACATAATTTGGCTGAACGGAATGTTCCGATTGAAAAAATGTAAGATTTCATACATATCGGGGCACTTGTTAAACACTCAGGATAATGTCACTTACATCTTCTTTTAGTTTGTCATCCATTTCTTTAGCTGCAAACAACAAAACAGTAATCATGAGATACAGCTCTATCATTTTGTATCTCTCAAACGCAAATTGGAAAATTAGACAGTGTGAAACAAAACAGTACATACCATCCATTTGATACATCATTTTCATAGCTCGAGAAGTTCCTTTTTTCTTCCCTTCGTCGTCTGCATCTCTTCCCTTGGCTTCGGTCTTCCCTGCTTTCATACTTGTTTTCTTCTTGGACAGCGCTCCCAGGGCTATTAAATACCAAAATGATCATATAAATAAAAATATGAGAGGTTCGGCGGATGATGAGTTGGGAGATAACATGCTTTGTTGTAAACTAAACTCACCATCATTGAACAGGGCCTCTGCTTCTGCTTTCATTGCCTTTTTCCGTGCCTTTTGTTCCTCTTTCATCTTTTTCCTTCGTTCCTCTTCCTGGCGCTTCTTTCGGTCACCAGTATTGTTCACACTATTCGTAACAGACTTCACATATTGCTGTACCTTCTTCGACTTATTCTTATTTTTCAACCCAAACGTTCTATCTTCAATCTGTTGGTTCTTCTTCTTTTGCTCTGCCTTCTTCGAGGTCGCGGCACCCTTGTTTCCCTTCTTTGCCATATTTATTCTTCTGACCTTTCAGGGCTGTGATGGTTACGTTGGTATACCTATCTTTTTCTTCACTGATAATATCACGGTACAAAAGGCATTTCATTCTCAGGGACGATGGTACCGGTATTTGTTGTGATCAAAGGGTACGATAAGCCGAGTGAAATTTTCCTCTTGGCACACTTCCAAAGCAGTATGAGTACGAGTACTACCAGTACGAGTAAGATAAGAAATAAGAATACTCGTACTCGTAGCACGTCGTCAAAAGTTAGAAATTTGCGGCTATGATTCGTCAATCATCATTCAGGCTAAGCAGTGATAGGTTCCTATCGTATTGTGAACTCTCATGAAGGTATGTTCTTTATGGTAGTAGAGTATGATGTACTACGTACTACCCAAGTACACAAGAAAATATCGAAATAGAAGTAACAACTAAAACTAAAAATGCAACCGTTTAGGATAGTACATAGTAAACGTAGGTCATAAGACGGTGCACGGCAAGACTGAACCGAACAAATAGTGATGATTGATGAGAGGTGCTCACACAATCCCGCACAAGGCAAATTCTATGGAAAAAACACAAGTTGCATGAGGCAAATTATGTGAAAAAACATGTAGTGAAGGTACTAGTAATTCTTGACAGCAATCATTGTTGTTGAAGCGTTCTCGATACTACTAGTACTACTACTAGTAGTACTACTAGTAGTACTACTACTCTTCTTGTCAGCTATCAAACTTGCTCCTGTTGTTGAGGATAGCAAGCAAAAAAGCAGTTCAGTAAACATATACACAGTACCATTCTCATGTTTTTTCAATTGTATTAGGGGACAAGCAGTACCAATATAATTTCTTTGTTGTTGTTCATCAAAGCAACAGTAAATAACCTATCAGTAACAAGAACGCCTTCAGTGAACAACCACTGACTAGATCATGCCCCAGTTCTACAACACCATTTCTCTAGGAACAGAGCAAGAGTAAGAAGTACCACACATGAATTGTGATCTATAGATCCAAGTAAGATCTGCCTTGGGCAATCAAGTTCCTCTCCAACATTCTTTGACCATTTCATCTTAGCTGTGAGGAATATGGGGAACTCTGTGAGCAGTATCATCATTCCAACCAATTAGATGAAGCTGGAATTTGATGATTGCTAGATATCAAAGTCTATTGGTTGGTTAAATTTCCATGGTGCCCCATTATTCAGGCATTTGGAGGAACTTGTTTTAGGTGAGGAGCCTATCCATGCTGCTCGCAATTCCAAGACTTCACCTTTCCTTCTTGATGAACAAAGCTGCAATTTGATTATTCATTTCCTGTGACTTTGTGGGATTGTCACTGCCAACACCAGCAACAACAGTCCATTTATGCAGCTTGTTCGGCATAAAATAGGAGAGGACCTTCTTGTAGTAGACCAGCGATGAAGCTCTGTCTTCAGTTGGGTTATCCTCAATATCCAGATTGTTGCCTCCATACACTTTCTTGACAAAGAACTTGTAGATATCCTGTGGCTTTAGATTATTGCTGGGGTATTGATGACCACCATCTACTCTCCTGGGATCCAATCTTCCTGTTAAGTGGTCCATCAGTTCAAGAAGATTTGAGTGGTATCTCTCCCATTAACCTTTCTTGTTCATGTCACAAGGAGGAGGGACAACAGGTCTGTCACATCTCTTCCTTGCCCTTGGTGGATGCCTTCCCCTGGAGGGGGGGGAGGCTGTCACCATAGTGCCTCGTTCTTCTTGGTGCTCTTTGTTGTTTTATTACTGGTGTTATAAGTAGTTTGGTGAATCAGTGTTTGACTTTGCAAGCAGCTTCGATAGTAGATGGAGTAGTGTCGTGTTGTTTTTTGCAATACATTACAGTATCTTTTACAAGAATACTTTTGTTACCATGAATAATGTCAAGGTGCAGGAGTTACAGAACCAGTTGTACTCGGTGCATATTTGGTACTATTTGGGCAACTGAATATGGAGCACAAGCCCTCCAGATAGAGGTACTAATGAAGTTTTACAGTAGAAAGTCCTACTACTACAAAATAGGTATCAATTTTAGTTCATGTGTGTAGAGAGTGATGCCAACATATTTACTACCCCTTTAGGTGATTTTGTGTACAATCCCCACCACAGGGCCATTAGAATATTTACAAGAAATGGGTTGCAAAATATAGGTACTATTGAATATTGATGCTTTACTGCTTTAGTACCCATCATATTGGCAGGGAATAGCAAGAAAAGGAGATGGGTTTCAATATCATTACTGGATAAGAGTACATTGATGGGCACAACAGGAACAAGAAAGCAAACTTGATACTTTGTTTTTTAAATTTAGATCACTTGAATATGCCATTACTTAACAACCTGATAGCCAAGAAACAACAAGTAGGGATTGCAGGAGGCATACACTAGCAGAGATTGTCATGTTGTTGTCAACAGCAGCAGCTGCACAAAGATTGACTCATACTAGAAATGCTGCTGAACCAATAGGTAGAAGAAGAAGGTCTATACCAGGAATGTTTTGGATATACTAGTAGTATTACATCACATTTGACATATTTCTTGCCCCAGATTTAAAAATAAAATTATGCATGTCAACTTCTTTGGCAGAAGACCCATCATGGGTAGTCTTGTGAAGTACCTCCTGAATAATACTATGATTGGCATGCTGATTGCCAGCCACCAATTTGACAAATTGTTGTTAGCTCCCTAGTAGTATGAAACAACTTAATTCCAAAAAATGATGGAGAGATGTGTTTCTGTGACTGACACAGCAAGCTAGAATTGTCACCTCTCAAATCCTTTATGCTATCAAGTGAGTGGTTAAGTTGTAGTATGTAGTTGTTTGGAGGCTGTTACTGCTAGTCGAGGAGAGCACAAAGATTTGGAGAAGTAGTACAAGGAGGCAGAGGCACCACCAGTGTCTAGCTACATCACACAAAAGCCACAATAGAGTGAAAATGCAGATATCTGTTTCAACATTGGCTATTGTTTTTACCACAACATGTCTAAAAATCTCAATATTGTTATATTTAACCTTTTTAACCAAATAAGGAGTGAGAGTGACCAGAACCATCACTTCTAAAGAGAAGAGTAATCCTCCAACAAGGTGTGTTATAATAACACATCTTGTGCAGCATATTATGGGTCAGCACTCTGCTATGTGCTTCAGAAGAGATAGTAACTGTCCAATGTGATGTGTGACAACTTAGAGGCCAAGACCACTCTCTCAAGAAAAAGCCTGTATTCTGAACACTCTGCTGTAAAAAACTAGGAGGAGAAAAGTACAGCTGATAGGGGTGGTAGTGCCTTATGTAGATTCTAATTTTTCATTTCATTCAAAAAATAGTTGTTGCTACTGACATAGTAATAGTTAATTTCTCTCCTCTGGTTCACATGCATACACAACGTCTATAGCTTGAAGCAGATCTTCTGACTGGAAGAAGGTGGGTCAAAAACTTTCAAGGTCATGACACTAATTTTAGAAAGTTTGCTCTCTGGGCCAAAGTGAGTCACAAGGCTGTCACACATTCAGGCTGAATATGTTGGGCTTATTGTGTCACCCCTACTCTTTCCAGTATGTCCACCCTTCTTCACATCAATGTGCTATCATAAGACAGTTGACTTGACTGTGATTACTTGAAGGACATAAAATCACAAACATGGAAGTACAAAGTGAATGTTGTGACTGTTTCTAACAAATCAGAACTCATACAAACGAGTTCTTCATATTGCATTGTGAGTTACTCTTCAAGCACCTTATTTTGAATTTTGAGTTTTGTTGGGGAAGCAATGAAAGTATTTCAGCTCCCACTTGGTCGTTAAAGCCTGGAATATTAATGTCTGGAGAACAACTGCAAAATGCCTAAACCCTTCGACCTGTATTTCTGTGTGATTTGGTTGATATTTTAAATTTGTACCATTTGAGATCGTGTCTAGGAACAGTGGATGAGATGAATCTCGCTAACTAACAAAAATAGCACTTATTGCACAATACTGAGTATTTAACTGACGAATATTGCATTTTCTATGTTTTCTGAATCCCAGTTCGGCCGATAGTAGTATCAATTGAACGCACACAAGACTCTCGTGTTTAACTCATTTGAGGTAGTTACGACCAGTGCGACGAGAAGGAAACCACGAGTTCAATTAATGGCACTAAGAATTCAGTTGGAGAATTCATCAAGATGCCAATATTATCATTTATCTCCGACTGTGGTAGTTTGCACTGCGAGCAATTCTGCATAGCGACCTCGAAGATCTGCGAGTTCTTTGTGCGTCCCGCGCTCTACAACTTGACCGTCGTGAAGGACAATGATATCGTCACAATCTTGTATCGTTGAAAGGCGATGTGCTACAATAATTGTCGTACGATCTCGTCCCAGTTGTTTGATGTGATTCATAATATCTGATTCAGTTTGGCTATCTAATGATGATGTCGGCTCGTCGCAGAGAAGGATAGGTGCATCCTTTAAAATTGCTCGAGCGATGGCTACTCGTTGCTTTTCTCCGCCGGAAAGCTTCAGACCTGAGAAACGCCAAGTCAAAAATAATCGAGAAATACAAAGTCAAAAATTATTCAGAAAAACGAACAAAGATCCATGCCAATGGCATCCAATGATAGAAAGAAATCAGAATACATCAACCTACCTCTCTCTCCAACCACGGTATCGTAACCGTCAGGAAAACTCATTATTGTGTTATGAATTTTTGCCTGCTTAGCAGCTTTGATGACATCTTCCCAGCTTGATTCCAAGTTCCCATACTGTATATTATACCCAATAGATTCGTGGAAGAGTACAGTATCTTGAGGGATAACAGCAATATTTTTCCGAAACGATTCTAAGTTCAAGTCCCTGAGATCGTGGTCACCGATAGAAACACTACTAGTGTCATTGGAAGGATCATAAAACCGATAAAGTAACCTCAGAATCGTCGACTTTCCACAACCAGAACTTCCAACAAAGGCTATCGTTTTGCCTTGAGGAATTGTCAAAGACAAGTTATTCAAGATTTGTCGATCTTGCTTCCCGGGATAGGCAAAATCAACACGGTCGAACGAGATATTGGTCGTCATGGTCTTAGGATCATAATTTAGCTTTGTAGCATCATTGTAAATTGGTGTTGTCGTATCGATTAGCTCGAATGTCTGTTCCATGTCAAGAAGCGATTGTGAAAGTTCTCTATCGGAGTAACAGAACAATTGAGATAGCGTAGATAATTGATTTGGTGGTTTGTGGTACAATAAAAAAATCCAACGAATAGATCACTTACCTATAAACTGAACCAATGAAATTGAGAGGAACTGACAATTGAAATAAGAGTCCGTTGACTAAGACTAGGTCGCCGACTGTGGCCGTTCCGTCCACAATTTGCTGGGCTGTTAGTATCATTATTCCTGTCATTCCGACCGAAAGTATTGCGGCTTGTCCAAAATTCAGAAGACTCAACGATTGTTGTGCTTGTATGGCAGCTTTTTGGTATCCTTTGAGGGAGTCTTCGTAACGCTCTCTGGAAACAACAAGGGGAAAACAAAAAGTCGTAAATAATCCAAATAAATGCTAAAGCAATGGGACGATAATTCTTGGCACACAAACCTCTTTGTTCGATACTTACAATTCGTGAGGGAGGTTGTTGAAGAACTGCACTGTCTCGTAGTTGACAAGGGAATCTACCACTCGACCCGAGGCTTGGTTTTCAAGTCGATTCATATCACGGCGGAACTTTGTCCTCCATTGGGTAATTCCTCCAGTGAAACCTGTGTACGCTGCAATCGTTGCCAATACAACACCGGCATGGGACAGGCCGAATTGGTGATATACCAGTCCTGTGACGAGTCCAACTTCAATTGTTGTCGGAGCCACGTGAAAGACCATCGCGTTCAATACATAACTTATGGAACGATTGCCTCGGTCAAGGATTCTCGATACTTTTCCAGTGTTCTTCGTAAGATGAAATTGCATATCTAGGCTGTGAACGTGCTCGAAGACAGTGCCTCCAACCTTCCGAATGGCCGCTTGTGTCACGGTAGCAAATACAGCGTTTCGTAATTCCTGGAAACCAGATGCAGCTGCTCGTGACATTCCATATCCTAGAAGTGCTACAAGGACAGGAACACCTGCAGCTGTAGTGACAGTTGTGAGATCAGGAGCGCTCGATGTCAGAGATGCTGCCGCTTCTATAGCACCCGTCCCATCTACTTGCAATGTGTCAACCAGAGTTTTGAAAATGTAGGGGATCTGGATAGTGACAGCCTTTCCTGCCAACATCAATGATAAAGCAAGGACAACCTGTTGTTTTCGGCTCTTTGAATCGGGAGAGTCGTCACTGGGCCAAATGTGTCTCGCCAAGGTGCGTGGAATTCGAAGAGCGGATTTCTTTTCGTTGCTCGGTGTTTCGGCTGCAGTCTTCGCCGATGTGGATGCAGAGTCATCGGTCGACGTTGGGATCGAAGAAGTGCTCCGTCGATGTGTTGTCTCTGTCCTCCCTCTCGCCCTCTCGTCCGTCGTGTGGGAACAGCTGAATATTGAAGTCGGATGATGCGGTCGAACTCCTTTGTATCCGTTGTAAGAAGAATTTGGTTGCGAAAACTTGGTAGTTATTGTGGAAACAGAGACACGATTAATTTTCCAGCACAAGGGATATCCCTTTCTGCGCAACAGTGTGCCACAAAGGATCTTGCAAGGCTGGAAGAGAGTCATGTTATTGAATGGATCCCAGAGGTGGCTATTTCTTCTTCTCTCTCTGGCCCAATGAACAACAGGAACTACCAAGAGCTTTAGGAACAATAAAGCAGCAAAGCTTGCACAGTCGCTCTCTTTTCCTCTTCTCACTCGAAGCTATTTTCCTTTCAATTTGACGGAACTGGATTCTAACATCAGTGAATACTTCCAATAAAGTAGTGATGATATCAAGATGATCATGATGTCACACCGTTGATATCCGTTCGTACTCGTACTGCCTCCGACATACGTACCATTACATAGTGTTTCCAGTTCGTATCGTGCCATAATCGTGCCGTCACGAATTACGAATACAATACGTACCATACATACGCACTTTGTACTCGTACCGACAAGGCCAAAAATTGAAGGCCATACAGAAATCGAATAGTAATTCGTACTACGGATGACATAAAAAGTGAACGCGGCCCTACTAAGAAAGTGTGGTTCCCTACTGTGCAGCACAAAATCTACTGAGGTAGTTTGCTACTATTCTGGTGGTGGAGGACCAATCCTGCTTCTTTCTCAGAAGGCAATTTATGCTAAAATTTCTGGGAGCAACACTCATTAGAGCTCCATAGAATTTGTACTGAAAAAATAACAATGGGATTTTTAAATTAACAATGGGCAGGAACCACTTTCTTAGTGCTGCAATCACTTGTCATGATATTCGTACTACGTCACACAAACCGATATAATGGTGTTTTAAGTTTCCTGCGTGCACGAAAACAAATTCCCGCG
>CAACVS010000090.1:33628-105147 GCA_900660405.1 Pseudo-nitzschia multistriata
CTAAAATATCATCATTTCGACATTTTTCTTATATTTTCTTTCAAAATTGAAGCCACTGTATTGGTTTTTCTTTTGGTTTCACCAACATTCTTTTACTAACAACCGAAACTATTGTTCTCTTTTATACTCTGTTCGAAGGTTTGTCTTATCTTATTTCTGCTTTTTATATTTTTGTTTGACGTTCAACAATTTTCGTTGTAGAACCAATTTTCGCCGTATCCCATTTGTATTTTTATATGTCTATTGTTTGTTTGTATTTTGTTGTGATATATTATTTTAATGATTTTCGAATTTATACTGGTTGGCCCAATAATTCTTCCGCATCTTTAAAGATACTCGCGTCCCATACTTCTGTGACATCGAACTTCAATTCCTCTTCCTGCAGTTTTCTTTTCTTTCTCTCTCTTTCCTCTCTGTCTTCACCTACCGATTCTCTGTAGTGCGCCATTAACGCCRTTTCAATTGTTCTTGAACTTTCTTCTGCCCTTCTTTTTGTTATCTCTCTCACAAGCTTTATGAACAACATCCGTCCCTCCAAGCTCCAGCCTTCCTTGCTTCCTACCCTACTGTCCGTGAATTGTTTTCGCGTCTTCTTTCCGTTTCCGGAATTGTTCCAAGACTCGTAGTCGTTGAACAAGAACAAGAGTGCGAAAGCCTCGTCTGTAGCGCTAAATATTTCACTAATTGTGTTCTTGTGTTTCTTTCTCTTAAAGTCGTTTTGTTTTGGTGATACTGCTCCCAATACCCGTCTCATGAAATATTTGAACTCCGGTGTGTTTTTTCTCCTGTATTCTTGGTTCAACACGAACGACGAGTCATCTTCGCTTTCCGTTATGAAACATTTTCCTGTGAATGTAGGGGGAACGACACCTTTTTTTTATCGTCTGAACATTTGAATGACGGAAGGATGGAAGGACATGGTTAGATTGATTTTATCTTAGCAGTGTTTTCCATGCACTGCCTCTGTTCTTACCCTTGTAATTTTTTCTAGCCAGTGTCTGAGCGTTATGTCTGCACGCAGTTACTGCCCCGTTGATTGTCCCCGCCCACCAACCGGCAGACATTACTAGGCCCTCTGGTGGATTTTCCCCACCTGTACTTTCCTTTACCTGCTTTTTMACTATGTTTTCCACGACGAAATCATTTACTGGAAACTTCGTGTGCTTGAACAAAACGTTCCTCACGTAAGTAGCTACTAATACTACTACTACTACTACTACTACTACTACTACTACTACTACTAGGAATATCATAACAAGTGATCTTGAAACAGTAGCAGGGTACTACAAGTTTGTGTCAAAAATAGTGCGTGACAGGTCCAAAACTGGTTGGAAATCTACAGAGGCCTATGACGAGGCCAGTAGCAGCACTATTTTAGACAAAAAAAGGCTATCATTTAGTTTCACATAGAACCCAGAAGAAACTAGTAATTTATATCAAAATATCATCTATTTTGGAGCACTTTGGAGCCTTTTTTTGGCTCACTTTTTGGGAATTTGAATTAGCCAGCACTACTTATAAGGTGGAATAAAACCAAAATTGGAATCAATTCCAAGAATAGATTTCTATACAATAAAAAGCTTCCTACTTGCGCTTGCCTCACTACTAGGCTACTGGGACTACCTACTGCTGGGGACTATGCTTGAGCAACTGGACCAACTGGTTCACCAACAGCTGCGTTGAGACCCTGTATGACCACCAAATGAAGATTGTAAGCAGACAATCCTTCCTCTTCAGTCATACCTGCAAGGAAGGAAAGAGAAACTATCTAGCTCTTGCCTTTCTGAATGCTGTGTCCCTGATTGCAATCTATCTTCCTTCAGTGCTTTCAATATGGACTCATCAGCATCACTACTAAAAGAACAAGTTGACTCTGCTGGAGGGGGAGAAATTTATTAGCATCACTACAAGAACAAGCTGACTCTGGAGGGGGAGAAATATTCTTCACTTGCATCCACATATACAAGAGGTTACTCCAAAACAACATGCTTGTTCCATCCATCCAGCTTGCCTTAAATTTAGCAGTGGATAATCAGACTGTGGGAGATTGTGATGTTGCTTGTGTTGGTGGTCACTTTTTGAGGTTCTCTCAGTACTCTGGTGTTTGAAATACCCATTATTGCAATCCATAGGTTGTGTTACATGAGTACTGTTGGACACTCCAGGATGGAGCAGAAACCCGCCAGCTGCAAGTGCTACTAGCAAATCTTCTTTGTTTTGTCCAGGGCCGCTGTCAATGATCAACATCACTCCTTTGCCCAGAAAATTCCATGCATCTGGGTAAAGCTTAACAAATACATCTAGCACATATTTTTGAACTTTACTGTATTCATTCCAGCAGTCTCATTGCAATTCACAGTTGCGCCTTTGCTTGTCACACAATTTCCTCTGTATCTTACTGTAGGCTTGGCCAAGCAAAAAAAGACAACCCAGTTGTACATTAGTAGCAATGCTTGATATACCTACATGTATATCAATTAATACTTCTCTGGCCCCCCTACTCCTCCACAGCATTAGAAAGCTCTTTTATTTCTCTTTCTAACCATGTGCTTCTTGTTGTTATGCGTCCATTGTGGTCAAAGTTACAGCCCAAACTGTCAGTTCAAGACTGAAATAGTTATATGGTTAAATTACACAGTGTGTGGATAACTGGCCATCTTTTTATCATGTAATGACTAGTTAGACTCAACTCATTCCAGTCCCACAATGGAGACTTTGCACCTCAACAGACCAACTGCTCACTAAATTTGGCCACTAATCATGTGAACTCAGAACTTGGCAATACCCCTCCTTGATACATTTGTTCTCTTTCCAGTTTATCAGAAGGAACTGTGTCAGAAGCATTTCTCCATGCTTTAACACAATACATTGATCTCATTCCCTTCTCCTTAAATTGATTGAGAACAATGCATCCCATGAGGGAGGAAACCCCTGCTAAAAATGGAGGATAGCACTGAAAAAAAGCAGCAGCAAAACAAGCTTACTGAGCATCTCAAAACACCAGATTTTCTTGTGGAAGACCTCCATAAGGATTTATATTGACAATACCCCCTCAACTCTCCCAACTCAGTTCCTCAAAACGCACCAGCAGAGCAATCTTGTTTGGTTGTCACCCAAAGCAGAGAGCAAAATTAAACCGAAGGAAGGCAAGGCATCAAGCCCAGATGCTTCTGTACAGAGGATCCAAGGCCTGTGCTCACAAGCACTGGATGCCACAGTGCAAGCTTGCAATCGTAAAGGGCAACATGGAGATGAAGTGGCACCCAGCATCAAAGGCAAGGGAAGTAGCAAAGTTGATCAAGGGCATCAATCCAGGGGTTGGATGTAAGATCCAAATAGTTGTGGATACCTCTGTGCCTCCACCCAGAGCTCCTGAGCCCCCTCCATCAGAAATAATTGATGATCCCTCACCAAAGGTCCAATTTGTGTTGAATCAAGACTGGAAGTGGGTGGAAGATTGGGAATGGAATAGCAAACCTACTTTGTACAACAAGGAGCTCAATGAGACCTGCACTGGTTGTTTAAAAAAGACCAGCTTGAAAAAGAACCTTGCAAAGGCCATTGGATTGGCTTGATTTGCAAAGCCACTGCTTCCTCTAGAGATGAGCATTGAAGATAAACATGAGTGGTCCTTTGAGATCTACAGGTCTGTGATGAAGAGGGAAAACAACTACACTCCTTGCATTCAGTGTGCAAAAAAAAATTCAATTTGGTAAGTGTGGACATCCTTTTTACATGGATCAAAGCTTCTTCTTTGACTCAGCTGACTATGAGGAGATGAATTGTGAGGAGATGGATCACAAGAACCAGCAACCAAATCAGCAACCCAATAAGAACAAACCAAAAATGTAACCAGCCAAGCACCTGAATAGCCAACCAAGAATCCAACCGGCAAACCAACTGAATAAACTGAATAACCAACCAAAAATGAAGTCAACAAAGCAACAGACAAAGCAATTGACAAAGCAAACCAAGGGGCAAACAAATGAGCTAACCATCCATATTTAAAATTTACTATTTTTAATATTTTGTATGTTATTATATTGATTCTAATGGTCCAATGACTGCACTTAACTCAGGACTACTACTATCTGCAGTTGGTAGAGTTAGTCCATTGTAAACAGTCGTTGTGTCAGTACTTCTGGGCAATACAACAACATGAACATCAACATGAACATCAACATGAACATCAACACCAAAGCTAGTCTCATCCTCATCCTCATCCTTGATGTCCAATAAGAATTTCATATACTCAGTTTTATCTTTCAACTCTTCATTGCTTGCAGGATTAGTCCTATCTTTCAGTCTTTTGTCATTTCTTACTCTAGAGCAGTAGTTGCTCCTTCCAAGCCCAAACCATTTGTAGTTGTGATAGTTGCTGTGACAAAACTTCCGGATGGGATCTCCATTAGAATCTCTCTTCTCTGAATTGCTTGCAGTGACACATAGAGGGACTTTGCACAGGTTGCACATACTGTAAGTATTTTCACCACACATGTAGCAGATATTTTTATTTCTTGACTTTGTAAGCCCAATTGCCTTCTGATGATTTGTGTACTCAGTCTATGTGAAGCAAAATCTTCCATTTGCCTTGTACTCTGCAATGGTCTGCAAATTGTGATATCCGAGCAACTTACAATTCTTAAGGATGATCTTGGAGGCTTTTCTTCTAGTTGCCCTATTGCTTCTGAACCTTTGTGTTGCTTTTGTACACTGCCTCAGCCTAGCATCACAGTTATATGCCTGCTCCACTGGATTGTATTTAATCATCTGCAAAGCAAGCCTCTGATGAAACTCACAATAGCTCATGGTGTTGCTTACCTTCCATTCATCACCAAGGCTTCCATCAGTGCACTCTTTGTAGATATCATAGGCAGCAGCAATTGCCAAGCAACGCCTTGGCATGATTAATCTCAGTATGGTAGTATTTCCAAGATTTGCAACCAGTGTTGGCTCTGGAGATGTATGCATTGATATGGTCCAGTTTCCCATAAGTATAAAGATAAACCTCACAAGACTCATTAATTGCAATGCCCCATTGTTGCTTGTCTGTCCCCCTTCCCCTTTCCTTCTGATGAATGTAAAGAGAGGAAGATGAAATAGAGTTCACTGATCCTAAATTGCAAGCTCCAGTGCTTGGGAATGAACAATGCACCTATCTGTAGGCTTTGGTTCCTTTGTCAGGATCAGCTGGTACAGTCTTCACAGCAGTGACAGGCTTAGCAAGACGTTACGTCTTTGCTCTCTGTTTCCCATTCAAGTCTGCTGCAGCATTCTTCATATGGAAGTACTTCCCAGGAACCTTTGCGGGTAACAAATTCTTAGCAATAGTCCCCATCATCACCAATCCTTGCTCACCCATCCAATCCAAGATGGAATTTGATAGGAAGAAATTGTCAGCTGTGATATAAGGCAAGGACTTCCACAGCTTGCCCAATCCAATGTTACCAAGAACAAAGTTCTTCTCAACAAGGTGATGAACTTCAGCAGGGCCAGTGCAGGTATGCTGGTCATTCCTAGATTCCCATCCACAGCATCTATGTTTCCACCAACTTCAGCAGGGCCAGTGCACAAATGTCTATCATCACTAGTAGATTTCCATCCACAATTGGCTCATCCTGTCCATTCTTCCAGTTTACTTCAAACCAAGCTCAGTCAATACTTTTAATTCCAGTGAAACAAACCCCTGGTCGCACTTCCATTAACACTCCTCGGAGGGAAGTGCCGCCCCTCGGAGCAGCTGGGAGCATTCTTTCTATTGAAAGCTGTGGTTCTGGCCTTATAGTGCCTCTTCTAGTTCACGAGGTTAAAAATAATATTAAGATTTTTTTTTTTTTAGATTTCCATCCACAATATTGGTGTTTTGGTGTTCTCAGGCGGATGCAATCAGCATCAGACATAACAAGGACTTTCTGTCCGCCTCTCATAATCATCTTTCTTTTGAGATACTTAACCAGTGGACCACCAAAGCCTTGGTACAGCTAACTGGTACTATCATTGATACATAGGTCCAAGCCAGCCCATTCAGTGAAACAATTTGTATTGTTGATAATAGTCTCATATATGTAGTCAAACTTGTAAGCCACATTACCACTGTTAGGGGATCCACAGTAGGTTCTATCCAAATCATTCTTGCACAGCTTCAAGTTCCTTTCAATTTCATGCCACCTGGTACAAGACATAGTGTTTGCAATCTCCTCATTGAATAAAAGATCCTTAGAATCCCACATAAACTGGATGTTTTAACTTGCTCTTTCACAAGCACCATGCATAAAAAGGATGCCATCAAAATGAACTGCTTCAGGAAGTGTAACTGGTCTGATTTGGCTCCCTTCCCCTTCATTAGCATCAGAGATGTAGACATTGGTATATCTCATCACATTGTTGTAATAAGTCAGCTTCTTCTCGGGTTAAATTTGGTAGCACTGAGCTTCTCACAAATCAGGAGCAATTGGTACTAGCAGCAACTGATAGAAAAAGAATGCGTATTTGTTTTCAATATGTTCTTTGGTGAGCCCATGTTGCTGAAGCTTGAAGACATCCAGCTTCCCCTTCCTCTCATCCACAAACATGTTGTCTCTACTAGCAAACTTCCTTGCAAACTGGTTGTTACTAGGATCTTCCACAGTACCACCCTACCCAAGGTAATGAAACTTCCACCCTTTTTCCTCCCTGACAGGTTCTTTGCCAAGACTAGCTAAGCGGTTAGGGATTTCCACAGGCTTGCACTCAGAAGGAATAAAGTGACCTTTGTTTTCCCCTTACCTGCTTCAAACTTGGGTCTGTAGTAATATATATGCCAACCACCTGGATTATTAACATCATCCCAGTCTTGAGCTTCTCCTTGGTCAACATTGGAATCCTTCCTTTCATAACCAACTGGAACCTTTGGAAAGTTGAGACAGCTATCACCAATAGTTCCATTCTTCCAATAAAAGAACTCGGTATTGTGAGGCTCAACTGCATAGTCCTGGTTCCAAGCTGTCTGGCTTGGTGTGATTAGATTAAAGAGCTATGCTTGTGCTTCCTCCTCATGACTCATTCCAGAAGCCTCAGAATCATAATTAGGCTCAGTATCATCATCAACTTCCTCATCACTTGAGTTTTCATCTTCAAACAAAGTTTCAACATCTGATTCTAACTCAAAGGCTGCTCCAAAGGCTGTCAACTGGGACTCCATGAGGGCCCTTGGCCTTGTTTCTGGTTGTCACATTGTCCTTGTTGTTGTTGTTTGTTGTGTTGTCCTTGAGAAACGTTGGTTGGTTATGTTGTTGAGTGGCATCAATGGTGGGATTGCTGATAGTATTTCTGATAGCCTTGCTGATGGTGTTGCTGATGGTGTTTCTAAGCATCCCTACTAGTGATGGTGAGCATGGCTGCTGCAGATGGGTCTTGTCAATTTGTTGTCATTGATTTCATTGCTGTTGTCCTTAGTACTAGCTGGCGTCAATAGCTTGCTGATTTGTGTTGCTGATAATGGTGTGGATATCAGTGCTGCTTGAGATATACTGTTGCTGGAGATAGTATACTGCTGAGCATTGCTGATTGTGCTGCTGAATGTCCCTGGTATCTCTTTGGTCCATTGTTCTTGACAGCATCAACAGCGTTGATAGTTGTCCTGGTTGTTGTCCTTGGTAGCTGGCATTGATAGCTTGCTGGTTAGCATTGCTGATACTGTTGCTGGAGATGATCTGTTGATGAATAGTTTTGCTGATGAGTGTTTTGGATGATGCTGATAGTGTCAATGGGGGGTGGGGCAAGTAGATGTTGGTTGTCAGAACCAGAAGCGCTTTCACTGGGATAATGGTAGCTTCAGCAAATGGTTGTGAGGACTCCTCTGTGTCCAACAATTGACAAAGAGTTGCCTTGCTGCTATCAGCATCATGAAGGAGCAGTATTTGCAATTGGATGTTATTTTAGGTCAATATGCTCATCAGAAATTTATTTCCAGCATGTCAATTGACATCATGACAAAAATTCCATAGAAAAATGGTGCTGTTGGACAAGATTTTGTGATGTCAGTAGGCATGCTTGACATATTTTGCATGGGAAAAAGATAGCCTGTACTCTACAGCTGAACCTTAGATCTGCTAGCCAAGCCTATACAATACACCTGTTGTGTTTTGAATACCATTCACAAACATCTACTTGATCTGCTTGTTTTATTCTTCCTTCACAGTTGATTTTAGTTCAAAACCAGGAGGCAGTGGATAACCATCAGCATTACTACCAGCAACCAGTATAATTCTTGAGCTGCTCCTGTTCATAAAATCTGCACAACAAACAATTGCTTTATCTGCAGATCCATACACAGTAGATGGCTGCCCCTCTGTCTGACTCCCTTTGTTATCAAACATAACATTGGATTTGTCCAAATTAATGATTTGGTTGAGTTATCCAGGGAAGAAAACAAGCTCTCCTTCAACAAGTTCCTCTGCATATTTGATTCTTGCAAATCGTTCAGAAACAAGCTTGTCTTTCAGTACAGTGAACCAAGTATTAATGTTGTTAAACATAGTCCACTGGAGATGTTCTTCTTCTACCTCCTTAGTATTCCCTTTTGTTACAGTAAGAAGATGCACAAAACAAAACCTGCAGGAGTCTTAAGTACAGAGCATCAAATTCATTAGCCAAGAAAAGGCCAGGTAGCAAACACTGCTTCAGTATTGAAATTATTCCCTTCCTCCAAGGAATCTGCTGTTTTTCTTTGCATGCAAGAGTGACAAAGGAAGACATGCTGTTAAACAATACCTGCACAATAGGCTCAGGAGACATGCTCATCCTACTACATCCCAAAGACTGCTGTCCAAGATACAACCATGAGGTATTGCTTCAGCCTTCAATAATGTTTTGTACAGGAGAGAATTCAGTTGCCCCACAATACTAGCAAGCAGGCTAGTAAAGAATTCAACAAGCCAGAAGATGAGGTTCCCTGGCAAAAAACAGCAATGTACGCATCTCTGGGTAGAGGAAGAAGAAAAAAGAAAAACTCTTTCTGATTAATGGATTCTCTAATTCTTATTGGTCCTTTGTTGGCAAATAGAAAGGATACAATAGCTCCAGTTATTAAAAAGCGGCCCATATTAATTATACTCATAATTATTATACTCATAACCTTTTCTAATTTGATAGGACTTAATAGTAGTGACTAACAGCAGTAAAAATAAAAAATACAGTACGAGTACTAGTACTACAGTAGCTTGTAGTCCCCTGCCGTTACTCCGTACCCGTACTTCTACCATACCGTATGATAGATGGAAACTGCTCTCCTGAAACGATCCGCTTCACTTCCTTGCAGGAAACTCCATTATCACTCCGCTCAAACTTTTTCTGAAGCAAACTTGAAACTCGTTCAATAGAGTATGAGTGCATTACCACCAGCGAAACTCAAGGCTTACCTTTCGGATGTGAAGGAACGTTTCCTCGACGATTCTTCACCACCCAAAAGTCTGGGTGATTCCTTTTTTGGCGTTTTGAAGATGGAATTGCTACTGAGGGGGGTATTGGTCGCCGATGAGAAAAAGATTTGGAGTCAGGTACAATCATCTGTGGGTAAAAGCACTCTGGTAGAGCAACCAGCGTCAAAAATTCCAAAGGCATTGTTAGCTGGAGCGAACGTCATAGCAGGACGTGTGGTAGAAGTATTTTACAAAAAGCTTACGACGTCCGTATTACCCTCTGTTGCCCGAGATGCTGATGGAAGCAGAAATTGCGATTTTCTAAATGATATTGTTACCAACGCGGAAACCGAGGGTGCTCGCCAACGCGCGGAGGATGTCCAAGACGACCGATGGCTCTTTCTTCTGCTGCGACAAACGACACCATCGTCGTCGTCGAGGCCACCGCCACACTCCAGTAACGTCATATGTGTTGATGACTATGTGAGTGGGTTGTTGCAAATCGCTTTGGGATATTACACAACAGCAGCTTTAATCCAATCTGATACTCCGCCCATGTGGAAGAAGATATGGGATGTTTGGGTCAACTTAGCCAAAGGTGCTTCGTTGCCTAACAGCTACAATGCGAACGGAGCTGATGATCAGCCTCCGCACGAAGCTCAAATTGCGATCGAAAACCTAATTCGTATCGCTCTCTTAAAAAACAATATAAGACGGGCGTCAGAGCTTCAATTGCGCCTTGTACAGAGTTACTTGAATCCCAACCGAATAGTACTCGTTGAGACCTCATTTTTATCTTCAAAAAAGCGGGAGAAAACTTATATTCCAACTACAATTGCGGAGTGTTTCGGAGATTCTGTGACAAAAGAGTTACCATTGAACAAAGATAAAGTAACCGAGAAGCTTATGCTGGCAGAAAAAGCCCGGTCGACCTTACAAATTTCCCGGTTATATTACGAAGAAGAGATGAGAAAGCTCAAAGGGGATCACAATTCGGCAAAGATGAGTTCTGACTTGATGCTCTATCAAGTACTTTGTGTTGAAACTGTGTTGGCAGAGGACGACGCAAAGGTACAACAGGAAGCGAACGAGATGTATAGGCGATCCACTACCGGAATCAGTCTTGCTGATTGTGTTGAGATATGTCGAACATCAATGGAAATATCGTCGTGTAACAGCAGTGGAAAGTCGGGTTTTGAACAAGCTACGATTTTACGAGATATGACGATCACCGCGTGGAACTCGGCCGCAGCGTCAATAGATTCAGAAACCGAACTGGATTTTCTCACCTCTTTGGGCAATATTCAAAGCGTGCATCTCTGTTTTCATTGGGTCAATCAATCCATTCTTCGATTGAAAAACAGGGCAGAAATCATTAGTCGGAAGAAATCCCATTATTTTGAACCATGGAATGAGCTCCTCGAGTTCATTCTTCCCATTTTGAAAGAAGTTGAGTGTCAAATAACAAAGTTTACATCAATGTTGTCAGTCAAGGATGATATACAACAGCGCATGCCAGTCATAATGATGTGGTTGAATCAAAGTTTGGGCGAGAACAGCGCTGAATACAACGATTGGAGCCGATGTGCATTATTGAAACTAATTGATGTTGTATTTTCATTATTGCCAAACGTACTCTGGATGCTGTCTGGAGATGAAAGTAGAACCATTCCTCATCTTGACCAGGAGATGAAACTAGCGGCTGATGTACTATCGGGGCTAATGCTATGGGAAGAAAGGGCCGAGTTGCAACGACAACGAAGCGAAAAAGAAGCACCGACACTAGGATCCAAACAGAGTCAGGGAGCATCAAGGAAATCGGAATGGCAACATGCAAAAGTATCTGCTATGTGTTTCATTTGTCAAGGCAGCCCTTCTGATATTTATCAAATTACAAATGATTCAATTTCCAGTAGTAAAAAGAAAAAAACAGGGGGGTTTCTATCTTTTTTACGATGTATGGTGGCCTGGTCGGGTTGGTTCCAAAATCCATGGCCGTACTGTACAAATTTGGGGGATGCTAGGCGTTTGGTAGCTAATGCAGAGCTGGATCTTGGTCGAGATTTAACAACCTTGGAAGAAATACTTCTGCAAATTGCAAAAGCTGATGCAGAGTTATTAAATGGAGGCTTCATACAAGAGGCCAACGAACTATATATCAGTGTATTGGCCAAACTTCAATGTAACGAGTGTTCGATCGATAAAAATTCTACGTTGCTGCTACAAGCTCATTGTTGCAATGGATTGACACGTATTCAACACGCTGATCAACAGTACACCGATCCCAATGATGCTAACGTGTCGTACACCACGAATAGCCTTAATATCCTTGAGAATTTGGATTTGCCCCCCGAAATCCCACCTCTTTCTATATGGAACATGCGATCAATTTTTTCAGCGTCAAAAGTTCATGAACTTAGTGTCACTCGCCAACTAATTGCTGACTCACTTATTCATTTTGGTCGTTTCGAAGAGGCGCAATTCTTCCTGCAGAAAGCAGTTGCTGACTCGCCGTCCGATCCTAACGCGGCTCTAGCTTTGGGGGCTTTCCTGTTACGTCTTACTATTTACATCCACAAGGAAAGGAACACGGACAAAGAAAAAGAAGCGCAGATTCAATTACTCAAGGCAGCAAAATTGGATCCATCGAAGTCAAACCCTTTCGCTCTTCTGGGTGTATGGTACGAGGAAAACCGGGATTTGAAGAGAGCGCTTAAATGTTTCGCGAAGAGCCTCACATTAGACGCATGCAACCCGATCGCAGGACGAGGTATGATGCGTTTGTCCCGCGACGGAGCCAATCGTGATGTTTTCGACTTGGCGATCAATAGGAGCTCACCCCTGAATGGTTGGGCATGGCGCGCAGTCGGTCTGAGGAAAGCCTACAATGATGGGGATGACGCGTTAGCCGTTGTTGCAATACTGAAAGCATTACGCTGCCGGGATATTGCTCTCCCTGAGAAGGAAAGCCTAGGCTTGTTCTACAATACTCCGTCTTCAGTCATGGCTAACGAAAAATCCATTGCACTCGCCGAAGTTGGGATGTGCTACCGAAGACTAGGTCGTATGACAGCTTCCGTCCGAGCTTTTCGCGCTTCGATCGAAGCTGCTGGAGTTAATTCTACACAATCTACTACGCTCATATCATGTGCACAGGTTGAACAAGAATTGGGTTTATTTGACGAAGCGGCCGAAAAGTTTGCAATAGTAATTGATCGGGAAGAAACCCATGGCCGATCGGTTGCATTATATGGCCACGCAGTGGCATTATTCTCAATAGCAGAGAGAGATCTAACGGATGGAAAGGCTGGTGTAGCATTCGCTCGTTTACAGCTCGCGATTGACAACTGTCAGAGATCTTCAATCCTTTCTGGATGTGAATTGAAACTTCTTGGAGATTTGTATTCCTTTGGGGCATTGTTTCCGACTGACATATTTTGTGATGAAAAAACTCAGAATCACGACTTGAACCTTTGTGTAATAAATCAGCTTGAATTTATCTCCAAAGGGGAGGATGCATTCCGATCATCTCTCATCACACGAAGTGATTGCTCCGATACTGATGATGAAGGTATTGCTATTAAGAGCTCGATCTTATGTGATATCGCGTCAAATATACTTTTGCAGTGTCAGTTGCTATCCTCACAAGGAAATGATATCAAAAAGGTTAGCGACACGTACAATCTTGCGGAAGAAGCCTTTCGTCACGCTATCGAGTTCAACCCGATCCACGCAGCCTCCTGGTGTGGTCTAGGCTGCTCTGTCCTGAAGACTGATCCTCTTTTGGCTCAGCATGCGTTCAGTCGCTGTGTTCAAATAGAAAATACTTTTCCGGATGCTTATGCCAATGTCGGTTTTCTCTATACTTCGAAGCTTGCATTTCATGCATCGCGGAGCACAATGGAAGCGTTGACACAAGTTGCTGATACTCCAATGATGTGGATGAACTGTGCACTCATACTAGAGAGGGAGGCAGAAAGAAGTCTCAAGGGAGATCATGTTGGTAGACCAGAAGATTTTATCAGTCAGGCAGCTGATGCTTATCGGGCCTCCTTGCAGGTGATGCGGAATCCCGAGGCTCAACTGGGCCTATCTCTAACTAGTCGAGTGCTTCTTTCACACAACGAGACGAATGACGACAATGCGTCGTCTAGTGTCTTTGCCCTGAAAAGAAAAGATAGTTACTCTTTCATGAAAGAATATGTTGCTGCATCTTCTCATGACACTGTTATATCGTCGATTTTCCAATGCGTGATGTCAATGGAGAAAGGTATAATGGGGCCTCCACATGCAATGTGGCAAAGTCAGATCTATACGGAGGGAAAAGAAAAAATTAGACTAGTTCAAACAAGTCAAAGTGTTGTCGGAAAGTCATTTAGTGATCCTTTGAGCCAGAGGCTTGCAGCCTCCGCTAAAAATTTGACCGAAAATGAAAAAAAAAAGAAAGAGACCCTGCCGCTGCCTGCGACGGAAAATCTTCAAAGAGAAATGTTGCTTCATCCGGATCGCGCTGATCTTTGGCTGTCGTTGGCCAAGTTATTCATTGAGAATGATGCCATTGAATCAGCTAGAACAGCTGCTTCTAGAGCAGTGGACATTTTGTCGCTTGAACTAATGGCATCCTCTCAAAGTCTCGGGAAGAATCTGCAACATGTAGATGCGAATATGATTTCAGAAGCCTTATCCTTGCGATGTTGGCTTCATGAAACACAGAAGAAGGCCGTGGCATCGTGCGACATGCAGCTCGCTCTATTGATGGACCCTACTAACTTAGTGGCACGACGAGGCCTTTTGCTAGAAGCAAAAGCTGGGAGTACTTGTAGTCAATGAATAGATCTAACTCGTCTTATCTACTATTTCAGCCCTCGGAAATGGCAGGATGAATTACACGACTTGGTTATCCCCCGCTTGATGTAAGCGTCTTGCATCTTGTGTGGCTGTCAACGAAATGTACGAAGTGTGACACCACGAGTGTAGCGTCATATTTTTGTTGTCGTTACTATTGCGCTTAACGGTTCTGAGATTCTTGATCTGTATTTCCACTGAGGCCCCCACGGGTGTTTCGGCTCGCAGTTGTTCGGTGTGACCTCGATCTTCGCATTGGCCTTAAATCTGATTCAAAATTATGTGGAACAGGAATGTTCCTGGCGGTGGGGACAGGACATTCAAAACGCCTGAAACCTGACTTTTTTGCGTTTCTTCTCGTTGGCTCCGGTTCGACAAATGGTGGGCTAGGCCAAAGTTTACCTTCGTGAGATTTCTCTGAACAAAGAACCTTCCGTACATGATCTTCTGCTTCACTGATACAATTCCTTATTTTCTTTGATGCGTAGTCATTGACCGGCGAACCTAGGTCGTGTGGGCAGTGGGAGTCGTATGTCTCAAAAGGGTCCTCGATAGAAAAGAAAAGGTTTGCTTTTCTAGCTGCAAGTTTTGGTAGACTCACACTGGCCCTCTTAATTGACACGGCGTAGATACCAAAAGGGAAGCGTGAGCTATAGAACTCGAAAAAACCATATAGCAAAAGACTTAATGGTAACTTTTCGAATTCACGAGGTGGAGTCCATAATTCGGCACTTCGTACTGTTTCCCACTCTAAAGTGCAGGTATCCAAATTGTCAATAAAATGCCAGTAGTTTCGTGCTGGATCAGGCACAATACCTGCAGCTTTCATCAAGGCATGCGACTGCAGGTTAGGGAGAAAGCCAATGCATTGGAGATAGAAAACGACAAGGTTCATCCACGCGTAAGAACTTAAACATTTATCTTTTGCTGAATTTATCTTGTGTTCTTTTGCCCACTGCTTCACGGCTATCATCAATTGCCTGACTCTTGGATCTACCAAAGAATAGTCACGGAGGAGACTTGAATTTGCCACAGCTATATCATTTAGGAAGCAAATATCAAAGCTTCAGAAACATTCGTGTAGAGGAACGTAGTAGGTGAGACATTTGCAGAAATACAAGGGAAAGCAAAGAATCGCCAAAGGCATCTCGTGACTCACTTTATTGATCCATCTTCAGTGAATGGATTATGAGCGTAGATGTAGGTTCCAGTAATGACTGGAATCCTGGCTTTAGTAATTGGAGTCATGCTTCTGAATTCAGCTTTCAGGTTGTTCAACTTGCGAAAGACTTTGTAAACTAGATTCTTTATGGATTGTTCATACTGCCTGGCATGAACGCTCCCGTCTTGAAAACCCCTTTTCAACTTATCAGCTTCAGGTATCMACAACGACATGTCAACATCAGATCCTTTACCGATGGAAAGATTTGATAGGCAACTCCCATAGATACTCAACTGTGAATGACAGCACGAAAACATAGTTAGATGCCAATAATATATTGGAATCGCATCAATAAACAAATTAGGCTCATACTCACTCTAGCCCCTGGAAACCTTGACGTTAGCACATTCGATAAACGATGGTGGATTCTCTTCACCACTTTTCGATATTGCTCATATATCTCATCAGAAGCAAGCTGATCTTGCCCATTAATTATGGCATCACAATGAGCTGCGGTAACCTGAAAATCTTCTTCACTAAACCCAGTTTTGGCTGCAAGGACCTCAATCGGTGACAAAATATTCGGTGTGTTGCGTTTTGTTACATGCTCTAACCATAGTTTTGGCCAGAACAATGGCGCCCCTTTTGGATCTTTTGAAAGTTGAACAGCTCTCTCAATGCCAATGAATGCTTCCAAAATCCACTTCACGTTTTCTTGAGCTGCGATGCTTTGTTTGCTTGTAGACGATCCAAATGACTTTGTGCCGAGTAACCAGCACATAGGTCCGTTCCGTCTTGTTTTGTATCGGGTTTTCCCTATCACTAATTTCTTGTCGTTCCGTCTGGGATGATTAAGAATTGGTAGCAAATGAGGAAACAGAGCACGAATTGAATTCAATGTTCTCGCTAATGTCAACGCAATAGATTCTTCCTCGTGTCCTTTGCTTTCTACGCTATAACAGATCGAATTGCGAGAGAGGCGTTTTTCATTTCTTGGTATCTCTTCCTTGGTAACACTCTCAGGGTGTTTCCCTGGGTTGAGTTGGAGAAGGCGACGCTGCTGGTATTGTAATGCTCTTACTCTTACACTTTCCTCTAACGAATCATCTGATCGACCCCCATCAGTTCGATGTCGGAAGGTGCGTATATCCTGCAAAGCCAATTGAATCTGGTTCGATAGATTTTCTATCCGCTCCAATTTTTGATAGCTTTGATATTTTGAAGGAATCGCTGTTTGTTTCGTTCCCAAGGTCGTTTCCCCATTTTGGCTTTTCTCCTCCGTCTTCGGTATCGGGACGATTACATTATCGTTGCCAGACGAGACTTCACTCTCATGCACTATTTTGCTCCGAGATTCATTGTATGCCCCCTCTTCTCTATACCCAGAATGCAAGAATATCTCGTTCATATCAAGTAAAGGATACAGTGATCGAAGCAAAACGGTCGTCGTGTGAAGTAAAACCGGTTGTTCTTCGTCCAGTAAATATCCTCTCGGTTCCTTCATCAACAAAAATCCATTTGCGGAGACCTCGAATTCATCTTCCAGCCAAAAGGAGTGGGTCATGGTAAGAGCATCAAATAGATGTAGAAGTATATCCCAATTACATCCAGACCGATGATATTTAATAATGAAGTTTGATGTCCATCCATCAAGCAAGGCTTCTTGACGCGTAGCAATGCGATGCACGCGACGACCAAAGTGAACAGGCTGTTCGCCGAGTGTTTGCACCGGCTGATGACGTAATGAAAATCTATTGTAATTCACTATTCAAGACCTATGGTTATGTTATTTTTTATGAGTGATGTTGGAACGTTGGAAGATAGAGCACCGCCATCGTCGGTTTCGATCGAAACAGGAATAAGTTTTTTGGGGCCTAAGTACGGTTGCAAACCGTAATCGACCAGTTGCTGGATTTTAGCATGTAATCACGCGCGCTGGATTACAAAAAGAATACATGTAATCTCACGCTAACAAACACTAGTTAATTTTCTACTTAAATCTCACACCTAGATGGATTACAAACCTGCAAAATGGATTACATCTAATCAAAAATTGAATTCAGTGCTCTCATGAGAAAGAGCCTTATTTTTTTCCACAGTAGTGCTAGTTGTTTGGCTGAATCGGATTACAACTCCGAAAACAAAATTTTCTCCTAGTACTAGGATTACAGTAGAAATCAAAGTTTCCTCCGTATCAGCAACTCCTATCGGCAACTTGTATCAGCAACTTGTATCAGCAACTCGTATCAGCAACTCGTATCAGCAACTCGTATCAGCAACTTGTATCAGCAACTTGTATCAGCAACTTGTATCAGCAACTTGTATCAGCAGCTCCTTGTTCTTCTTGTTCTTTCTTAGGTATCGTTGTGATTACATGCTGAAAATCCAGCCAACTGGTCGATTACGCTGAAAATCCAGCCAACTGGTCAATTACATAAATAATCAGCCACCTGCTGGCTGCGTACGACAGCAATCAGCACTGAGACTAACGCCAAAATTATTAGAAGTACTACTAGTAAAATTGTGGTTAATTTTGAAGCCCATTTTTCTTTTGATTACCAGATCCTACATAGATCTACTAGTATTTGGTCACTCTGTTGACCCCAAAAAGGTTCAATAAGCTAACCACAACAGCTCTGGAAAGGCCTCTAGTAATGTCCTCTCCTTTGGGGATATGCTTGGTCATAGTAGTGTTAGTAAGAAGATTGCTGTGTGTAGTAATTGTTGTTTTTACACTCACAATTACTAGAGCCCAGGGGTGAGCCAGTTCTCCATTATCAGCTGGTGAGGTCAAAAATGCCCACTGGAGACCACTTGCTGGTCAGGAAATAGGCCAGAACTCTATCAAAAAAGAACTCCAGTAGACCACAAGATATAGCACCCAGTCCAAGTTGTTGATATAATTACTTAAAGATCCATGTCATTGTTGGGAAGCCAACAAATGATGCTCTAGTGGCTTATAACTGGTCAGCCAAAGTTACAGCAGTGAGCAGCCAGAAATCATTAATTCTAGGTGTAATTTATTGCAAATGAACTGGTACCACACAGGTGAGGTACAGCAGGGGTCATAATTTGTTAGAGGGGGGCGCGTCGCATCAAAAACTCATATTCCATGTGTGTCTGAAATTGGAAAATGTCACCCCAGGATTTTTAACAGCTTCATTTTTACTTCATATCACTGCTAAAAGTGCACCTGAAAGACCCCCCACACCAGAACACTTCCAATCACTAATCACTCTCTGATTTTCAAACTTCACATGCACATCTCTCATATAGTTCGGAGTCAAGTAGTAAGTGTTTCTTGGATTTTAATCCTCTCTGTAGTAGTTTGAGATTTGCTGTGATGAAACAGTGCTGGTAGTACTACTAGGCTAGTACAGTAATTCTACTAGAAATAGTCTGTCCTCCATCCAATTTTGTGAAAACAGTCCATTCCCTAACAAAAATTTGAACAGTCTATCCTTCATCTGTTTTGCTTACTACTTTTCCAATAGTAGCTCTACTAGTACTAATTTGGTCATGTAATAACAAAAGAATGGTAGCACTAAAATCAATTTCATATCCGAGAAAATTATATTCAAAATCCTCATTAAAAACTGATATAGACAGGCTAGTAAAAATGTATTATCAATATTTTTGAAGTTGTTACTACTTTAAAGAAGTTGAACAGTTTTTCTAGTATTATTCAGTACTAGTAAAAATGAAGTTGTCAAAAAATCCTGGGGTGACAAGTTCCAATTTTGGACACACATGGAATAATGAAATTCTGATCCTGCACAAGAAAAAACTGTTTCGCACCCCTCTAAATTATGACCCCTGAGGTACAGTACAGTATGTTGGGAGAATGGGGCCTTTTTACCTTTTTGGTAACGTACCTTTGTTATGTAGGCAGTATATGTTCTAGTCATGAGACAGACCACCATAGGTTCTTGCCAAAACTGAGATTTGACTAATAGGACTTAGATCTACATTTAAAGGGTAATAGTCTTGTCTTAAAGGAATAGCCAGTTTCAAGTATGTGCCAACAGAGGACATCCATGATGTTGAAAGGAGCAGTGTCCATGTTGTTAGCAGCCGGCTGATGTCCTCAGGGTTGCAGCATGCAACATAAAGGAGGTTGGCAGGAGCATAGTACATTGCCATGTTGGTATCATGGAGGCTGCTGTGGTAGAAAGGGAGGTTGGAACAGGTGTCAGCCTGGAGCTCCATGAAGATGGGATTGACCATGGGGTCTGCAGTGGCAGGGTCTAAGAGCTGACGCCAGACAAACTGTTTGGGGATGAGGATCTGGGTGACAGTGACATGAGGCAGGAGCAGGTAGCATTGGTAGTCTTTGGGGAGCTGGCCCACTAGCGCTGCTGCAACAGGGGATAGTAGTGGTCAAACAGGAACAGGGCCACCCCTGTAATGCAGTAACTTAAAGAGAAGACATTGCTTGGGCAGCCAAGGCACCAGATAGCCATGGCAAGGCACCAGCAAATCAAGTGAGTGTGTTGATGAAAACAAAGTAGGGGGCAGCACAGGGTGCTTAAGTACCTGTCATGGAGTTAATCAGAAAGGTGCTGTCAGCTGAGGCCAGGCAAAGGTTATGGATAGCCATGCAGGGGCATTGGGCTTGTCAACTAAGGCTGCTGCAATGGGAACTGTGGGTTTGCCCTTGAGGTTGTTGGGGGTTGGTGTTGGCATCCAGCGTCAGAGAAGTCCTTGTCAGAGGAGTCAATTGGTGGGTTGCTGTTGTTGGCATCCATATCAATGACAAAGTTGGGTTCATTGACCTCCAAGAGGTCAGAATATTTGGTGTCAAGGGAGGCATTCTCCATGGCCTGGTCATCCAGAAGAGCTGCTCCTACTGGCAGTGGGACCAGGGCTTGGGCTGCACGACCTGCAGCATGGGGTGGGGCAGTGACTCTGAGTACTGCACCCCTGGCTGCAGCAGTGGGGGCTAAGGCAGCAGCAGGATCAGGCAGAGTGGCTGCAGCTGGAGGGGCAGCCACTGGTTCCCCAGTTTTAAGTGCTATGGCAGGGACTTGCAATGCACATGCATGGGTAGTATGGCTGGAAATAGGTTGAGGAAGGCTGGGCAGTGGTGGGTCTGTGGGTATTTGTTTGTGTAGTCCAGCTGGTCATGAGGTGGGTGACACAGTGTTTTCTGCAATTTTGCAATTTTTCTGGGAGCGGCTGCGGCTACAGGGTAGCATTGTTGGTTGTTTTATGTGTTTTTTGTTGTGGACAGTGTGAATGCGTGTTAATTCTGCATGGTGTGAGTGCTGTTAGGAAGCAAAATACAGTTGGGACGTTTCAATGGATGTACAGTGGGAGTGATGCTTGGGGGCCCAGTTGGAGTGTTGGAGTGTTTTTGTTGCTGTGCATTTTTTGCAATGGTTTGTTGCATATTCAATGAATTCCTTTGGTGTTGGTCTACATAGTGTCGTGATTTGATGGGTCTGAGGTGAGGGAGTTTGAATCTTACTTTGTAGTACTCTGTTACCTTGAGCCTCATCACACTACTATGGTACCTTGTTGCTGAAATACTTCAACAAGAATGGGTACAAGGCTTGTTAGTTTGGTGAGCAAGAAGTTCAATAGTTGTGGTTCTTTGTCTTGCCTCTGTCTGTTGCTTCCAACACTATCATAAAATTGTTCCAAACATCTTTAAGCCCCAGCTGCTGTGGAGTGTTTCTAGGTTGTACTTGTAGTTCTTCATTGGGTGATTCCTGTTGATATATATGTGCTAGATTTGATAAACCAAAGGACCAAAAATTTAATTACAAGCTGTTATAGATTTAAAACATTTGAATGGGCCTTAGACCCCCATTCAAAATGTGCTAGATCTTTAACAGAACTCACAAATCAAAATTTGGAGTCCGTTCTTGTAAGATTCAACAGAAAGTGCACCAGAATCTAAGACAGAACACAACAAAATTTAAGACTTGGTCACCTAAACAAACAGAACAATGAGAGACATCTCTATTATCCATTGTGCCACATAAAACATAGAATGTCATGAACAGTGCTCTTAGTCAGTTCATTCTATTTCCTCTCTTTGTTGCATCAAAGAGAGCAACAGGAGGTGGAAAAAGAGGCAGATCCTTCCTGATCCCAAGTACTATATTTCTCAAGAGGATGGATAAAACTGCTGGCAACAGTGCTGGCTGCAAGGCTGGTACTACAAACTACACTGAGAGCATCATGGGATTGATATTGGAGATCCTCCCCATTGATGTACATGAGTGGGGCTTTGGTAGTCAGCAAGCATGCAGTAAGGTGGCCCTCTTTCAGAAGTAAGAATTCAATCAGGACCAAACACAACCATGTAAAAAGAAGGAAGAGTTCCACTGAAAATCCAACTATGCAGAGTGCATGATGCTTGCAAGGAATGCCCAGCTCTTGATTGGTCAGAAGGGAAGTATTGGTATTGGAGAAGAGAACTTTGATCTGGAGAAGGCCCCCTTCACTAAGATTGAGTCTGTGAAGGTTTTGGAGGCACTGACTGGTCCAGAGGCCACAGCACCAACATCTTGTCTGGGAGGAGCAACAGTGACAGATTCAACGTTGGCATTGGCACCATCCATCTATCAGCTTGTAGAATTGACTCCTTCAAAGAAGAAATCATATCTTCATGGTGGTGTTAAGAAGGGATCCAGCAGTGTTCCTGATGCTACTGTGTCCAATTATTATCTGAAGAACCAGCAATAGAGTGAAGCAGAGACTGATTAGATGTAGAAGGAGGTCATTGGAATGGCAATGACAATGTTCAACCAGCGACATGAGGGCAACAACACTTCCAATGCATCTTCTTACCATCACAATACAAGCAACAATCGACAAGGTACCAGGGAGGAATCCTATGGTTAAGAAGGAACTGATGTTCTTTACAAGTTGTTACAATAAGTCCAGATAAAATTCATAAAAACCATTGATAGCTTGCAATATAAAAATAATGAGACAAAGAACTTTAGCTACCAATCCCATATGTGAAAGTAGTACACTGGGTTGTTTTAATTCCTCTGCCATTGTGATTCCTTTATGGGAGTTGTTATCACAGAACACAGACCAACTCTCTAACACAAAGTAATGCTACAAAGATATACTGTAATGAAGATAAGTCTACACTGCACTAAAACAGTGCAATGTGACACCTTTCTTCATACTGTAATGAAGACAAGTGAATGATGGAATGTATGTGGATGCCAATCAATGACTGAAGCAACAGCCATTGCATGCATAATGAGTACTTCCTGTCCTCTCTTGCTACTTGAGGCACAATTGCAGTGACAGGGCACCCTTTCTACTGTGGTAGGTGCGTAGGTTCTGTCAAGACCAAAAAGCCTGGGCTCTTCTCTACTACTACTTTTGAAGCTTTGTTAGCTGCTTTAAGGAGTAGCAATGGTGGTCTCAGTGACTTGCTTAGCTCCCAGGCGCACCTCTTGTTGCTGCTGCTAGCTAGACTACTAGTTGCAGCAGCTGGTGCTCCCAGTCACTCACTTTGCTCMTTACTATGGGTACATTGCATGTTTGGGTTCAGTCTAGGCTTTGTGGGACTCGATGTATTGACTTTTTGCCTGTATGCCAACAGACTCTACAAAATTCCAAGTGCCTGGGCAGGGATCCTACCTTCAGACACAAAGACAAGCACACTGTTTACAAATATATTTTCCTTTCTGCTGTTGTAGAATGATCTCTGTTTGGACCAGTCTTCACAAGTAACACTCTTTGGTCAATCAGCTACAGCCAAAATGTGTTGTTCCCCAAGCTATGGGCACTTATTTTGATTAGCTTCAACATGACCATCCACTTCTTCCTTCTTCTTTAGAATGCTGACCATGGCAAGTGGATGTTTATGATGTACAAAAAGGAGGAGAATCTTCCATGAAAACTTAATCAATTTGTACATTGCTGTGGATTTCAATCCAAATGCCATGGCCATTGCTCTAGCAAAAGATCCTCTTGTCCTGAACCAATAAAACACACACCATACTTCCAAGAGCATAAATTGGGGCAGCCTCTCTTCCCTTTCCCTTGGGCTTTCTACTGGTGCAGCAAGGAAGAGCTACAATTTCATTGTCCTTGTCAATGGTGTACAAAGTACTTGTGAAAAACTGGAGCAACAAAGTGAAGGAGATCCCTGAAGACCTTGTGGTCTACACCACCGCAGTGGTTGAGGATTGCTTGATTAAATCCTGAGTGGAAGAGATGGTGTAAAGAGGATTGAGCATATCTACAGATTGCAAGTTGCTGTATTCTTGTGTCCAGTCTCCATGAGCTCCATGACACCCATAGTTGTAGTCTTCTTTGCTAGAAAGAAACTGTGTTCTAATCGTGAAAGGAACACATTAACTTTGATACTACTGTGAGTACCAGAGATTTGTGTGTTCCTAATACTACTACTAGTAGTAGTACTACTATCAAAAGATTGTTTGTTTTCCTAGTACACACCTCATTTTGATCCTTGCATTGAACTAGTATGTAAGAGTCGCAATTCCCAAAAGACAGGAACTAAGCAAGTATTCCCTGCAGTCTGTCCTTTGAGAATTGATTCCTGTTAATAAAAATGTAATAAATGTGCTAAACTTGTTGTTTATTACATTTGTAATAACAGAAATAACCCATCGTGAAATAATGAAAAACTACTATAGTAGACCTAGTAGTATTGAGTTTCGTGTGACCCATGTATTGTAACAAGAAGCAGTACTTGGAAAGTGCTGCTATCACTACTACTAGTAGTGACTACTATGTGACGTAATAATACTTAGGGAACTACTACTAGCAGTAGCACTAGTAGTAGTACTGGTGGTATTCTAAGAAGGTGTGCCAAAATTACTACTAGGCAGCAGCACCACAAGAGTAGTAGTAGTAGTAGTAGTAGTAGTAGTGGTAGTAGCAGTACTAGTATTAGTAGAAAAAAAAGAGAAAAAATATGTCAGGATCACCAGTGGTGGTGGTGGACAACGAGGAGGAGGACAAGAAGATCAGGAAGATCACMAGTGGTGGCAGAGGACAAGGAGGATGACAAGAAGAACAAATATTACAACAAGATGTGTATCATTTTGTAATATGTGTCATATTGTCATAATGGTAGTACCAGTAGTACCACTACTACTACTACTACTACTACTACTACTACTACTACTACTACTACTACTACTACTACTACTAGTAGTAGTAGTACATCACACAGTAGTAGTAGTATTAGGTGTTGTATTATTATAGCTAGTGCAAGAAGTACTACTACAGGAAGACCATTAGTATTTGCACTTTACTAGTAGAAATTATTGGAGGGGGTATTTCAATCATTTTTTTACCAGAAGGCTTGAACATGGTGGTAGTACTTCCAAACTCCCATAAAGTGACTACAAGTTGTCTAGAATTGCTAATAAGCACAACACAAATATTGTACTTTGACTACTAGTACCACCTGCATTATACTGAAAGAAGGTAGTATCTGTTTCAGCTACCACCAGCACAGTGATGGGAGAAGTAGGAGGCTTCTTTGTTACCAAAAGTAATACTACTAACACATTGTTTTAATCATAATAATTTGATGTGAAAATGATCAAGATTGTTGCCTAGAACGCACGGAAAGTATACCTTTTTTAATTAGGTGCATACAAGTCCATAAATCTTGTTTGTTCCCCACTAGATTCTTGCTTACTCATTCCACGACGGAATCTTTAAATTCTTCTTGGTGTTCATCTTTTCCCCACCTGGATTGAGACCATAAAAGCTTTGTTCTCTTGCTGGATTATGAATACCACAAAAGAAAATTGGGATGGTTGTTGCACACCTGACCCCTGAAGTCTTTCCGCATACAGAAGCAAAGGTCAAGGTATATTGTGAGCAAAGGACGGTATCCCTTTTCTTTGCTACGTTGATTCGGTCCAGAGGATGATTTTCAGATCCGTTGTAGTTCGACTCATTCTTCCACTGCGATGTCAATGACGAGACAAGAGCACACATAGGATGGACAAAAACGTGGCAACCAACTGCCGCACATCTAACAACACGTCGTGATGAATATATCTTATTCGCTGTCTGTTCCCGGGATTTATATTTTCTTGAACCGAAGCACGTTGACAAATTACTATTTGAACCACAGAGAGCACATGACTGGATTTTGGAACTTGTCGAGACTTTTTGATTGGCAGTCCAAATTCTACAAACTTCATGAACCCAAACGATCTCACTTTCGACAGTAATCTGAGACATAGCTCCTCCAGACCGAAGACAAATAGCACACGCAATTTCGCCATCAGTCACGTTAGAATGGCCTCTTTTCTGTACTTGCATCGATTCGAACTGAGGATCTTTCAACTTGCTAGAAGGTATTGATTTTCGTTTAGATTTCTTCATTGATGTGATCATATGTGATGCATTTGTCGTTCCGCAAGTCCCACCGTGTTCTTTCTCTCGATAACAACACACAGAACATTTCCATTGTTCTTTCTTTTTGAGATCACTAGTTGTAGATAGGATTCTATATTCTCCTGGGTCGAGACAACATTGAATATGCACTGAGAGGCCACATTCCATGCACTTTTTCACTTCAAGACCTCCTTCCGTTGACTTCCAACAAACTGTACAGCGGGAAACACGGTTTTGGCTTGCACGCATCAAACTTGGTTGTACTGAGTACGACGAGATGGTTCCAGGCGAAGTACATACAACGTGAATTATACCGGTACTATCAGGAACGGATTCAATGATTGGAGGGAGAGAGTCCGGAAGCTCAATTTTATTGGGCTTCGTCTCGAGTAAACACTTCACAATCCCATCGCATTCCAGCGAGGCTTGAAGGTTTACTCCAACACTATATGATTCTTTTTCGTGGTCCTCGTGATCTTCGTCAACTGCCTCTTTCGAAGGACGATAAACCTTTCCATCGACTTTTAAACGAACCACAATATTTCTTGGCCTCTTATGCGCACCATTTTCTAACTTTTTCCCAGTCAAAAGAGACAGAAAGGAGACTCGCTGAGGCTGGTCTGACGATATTTTACTTGTCCAAACCAGCCTTGTTCTACCCACTGGAGTCTTGGAACTTTTCGACGATTGAGAACTCGATAAGCCATGTCGAATGTCGTATGAACCAAGCTTTTCGGCTTCCAGTTTCCCCTTCATTTTGGTCATTTTCCTACCGTTTTCGACTTCGACAGGAAGTACAGCTTCCAAGGTATTGGAAGGCATATCTGCGTCAGTTACTCCCAGCTCTTCAGACGAACTTGTGAATATTGTAGATCTACTACTTGAAGAAGAAATTTTCACAGATATATCATAGGAAGCTACACGGCTTCGCGCTTGTTCAATCTTTCGTTTCTTCAGGGTTTGAATTGCTTCAAAACATCTGAGTTCAGTTTCGCCTCTGATAGAGCGATCGTCGTCCTGAAGATCATTGGTACTCGTGGTTAATGGTAATGGAATCGCAGATAAGTTTTCGGGACGATACGAAGGTAACGTAGAAGGTAATACAGTTGTAGAAAATTGTATTATTCCAGGCTCGGCCGAACGTCTGGCTGCAGCCCGAAAGTTCTCAGACGAGTTGGCAAGACGGATTGCCGATACGCCGCTTCTGAAACTCCCCGTTTCATATTGTCCAAAACCGAAGTTTCCATTTGCGAAGGGTGCGTGGCTGCCGTCATCAGCGGTCAATACGTCAATCATCTCATCGATGTCACAAGGAATGTTTCTTGCGACAGGAATTACCTCATGTGTCCATGGAAGTGACATCGGTTGTAAAATTCGCTCCATGACGTAATTTGCGTCTTCCAGTAACGATCTATTGTAAGACCTCGAATCTAATTCTGCCATTATGGAAGCACATGTATCAATTGAAAGATCGGATTTCGCTCCTGAATGTTTTTCCAAGCGAACACTCTACATGCCGTTTTATTCATTTTTGTCACTAATCATGTAAGTCGATCGATCTGAGTAGGTTTGCCGAATTGATGCACAACAACATGGATTTATGACTCATTTCATACGCAACGTTGATGATAATGTATGATCGCAGGGCACCATGGTGACGAAAGTCTACATGAAAGCGCGATTGGGATGGAAACTTACCGATTTCGGTTCTTCCTCCGAGTTTGTGATATTTGAATTCGAAGATCTCAGATTCCGCGAACGAGTAAAGTGGTTTCGAGGCGCATGGCAAGCATTCTGTTGTTCCATATCGTTCGTACTTCCGTCGAAGTAATGCGCTGCAGTAATATTTTTATTGGTTCTGATTTTGCTATCAAGAGCACTGTGTCCCTGGTCACCACGAGTTTCTGCGGATTCATTGTTGCCGTTCTCGAAAATGTGTAAATGCTCACGAGAGGATGCCATGCTTGGCGTTGCAATATTCGAGAAATTATTTGCGTTTCTTCCTCAAACTTTTTACTCCTTGGAGTGCTCGTAGGTTCCCTGATGACAAATCTGCTACCAAAGTACTTGTAGTACTGATGCTGCCCACCAGTTTCGCATATTATGTTAGAATTCCACACAAAGTAGATTGATTTGTTCCACTTCCAACTTTCTCGTTCGTTGAGACACACCGGACTACCACGCAATCAGTTAACAGGATAAGAGTTTGATTGAGATGGCTTTCCTATCTTGCATTCACCAGATTGATAATGATAATGATCATGCGTTGTAACAAAATCCTTGTACGGTAGTAGCAGATGGTGTTGAATCATCAAGCTTTCAATCCCACAGCATCATCGATCAAAAATAACATTTTCGAAGCACTCTTCAAATTTGGTTTCACTTTTTCTTCCTATCGCTGCCCGAACCCCCCCCCCCCCTTTTGGATTAGGTACGAGTTTAATCGGAGTAAAATGCGTTAACCGTATGAACCCTACCACGTCCTACAGGGCAGAAAGGCATTCTATTCAAACACCAAAAATTATTACTAGTAGCATCATGGTTAATTTTGGGCACTGTATTTTAGTACTGGTCCTACACAGATCTACTAGTTTTCGGTCACTTTTTCCACTACAAACAGCTCAATGAGGTAAAATAAGCTAAACACAACAGCTCAGGAAAGGCTTGTAATGAGATCCCCTTTGGGGAAAAGCTTCCTTATAGTGTTGGGAATAGCCCCATGTGTCATTGTTACACGATTAGGGGCCAGGGGGGGGGCGATTCTCCACTAACACCCGGTATGGCCAAAATTGGCCGGTTTACAAGACCCCCTGCTGCTTAGAAAATAGGCCAGAACTCTATCAAAAAACAACTTTAGAGCACCAGACTAAGCGCCCAGACCAAGATAATACAATTACTTAGTGATCCAGGTCATTGGGATGCTTAAGGATGCTCTGGCGGCTTAGAACTAGTATGCAGAAGTTACAGTAGTAGTGGGCCAAAATTCCTGCGTTAATTCTAGGTGTAATTTTACTCAAGTTAAACTCGTATGCGCTACTGGGGATGTGCTTTTCGAATTCCTCCCCTCGAAAAATGTGGGTTATTTTTGGTGAAAAATAATCCGTTTTAGAATTATGGGTTATTACTACCTCCGTCCAGATATAATTGTACACTTTGCAGTACTCAATTTGTCCAGTTATAATTGTCCAGTATGCAATGGCCCTATAGAATGTGTACAATAAGTACTACAACTACTGTGTCAACATTCATATTTAAGACTATTACTACTATTACTATTACTATTAGAACCAATACAGCACTAACTACTAGTACTAGTATTGGTATTACTATTGTTGAAGTCTGCCAGTACTGAACGTGCGAAGGCAATCTTTTGTTGGTTGCAAATGATCGATACTGGAAGCTCCCCTTGGCAAGAAAGCTTTTCTTTCCCAAGGTGTGGAATCTTGTAAGTGTTGTCACCACCAACACMAAGTGACTCCTCCATTGCACACTGTAGTGTCAAAAATACCTTGTTTAGAGTCTCAAGTTTGGATTCTTCAAATGCAGCACCAATCACGTTGGCAATCAATGTATCCATATTCAAAGACCACTTCTTGTGTTGAAGGCTCTGAATAGAATTGAAGAAACCCAAATCAAGAACATTAAAGTCGGGACTGTTAGGTTGTTGGGGCTTCACAACAATGTTCCAGTTCCTCTCGCAAGCTGCAGCTGTCACAGTTGCTCTGGTGTTCAGTGTATGAGGCTTTGCATTGTCTTCCTGGATGATGCAACTTGGAAGAACACTGTTACCTCTGGGGAACTTCTTGTAAATTGCTGGTAGAACTTTTTCAATCATGAGCTTCCTGTACGCTTCTTTGTTGATGTTGATAGGGGGGGGTTCAATTGTACCTCGAGGTCGGTTGACAGAAGATCTCTGCGCTGGTCTTTACTCCACAATAGGCCAAATACCAAGCTTACCATCAAACCAAGCATTCCTACCATGATCAAATCTGGGCCTTGCTGTTGCACATAGAAACATCACCTTGCGCCTCTTAGTGGAAGCAGCAGAGATGCGAGTCATTCTTGTTGGCGCTTCCTCCCTCTTATTAGTGGTGGAAAGGAACGGAGGCGCGTTGGCTCAACGGAGACGCGATCTCACCCCTCTTAGTGGAGACAACGGAGAAGCAAGGCGCTGGCGAGTCAATGGATCCCCTCTTGTGGACGCGTGAGGTGAGAGGAGGCGTCAATGGATCCCCTCTTAAGTAGTGGATGCGCCAGGTGAGGGGACACGTCTATGCTGAGTCACTTGAGGTGCAAAGAAGCCGGTGCAAAGAAGCCAGTCTTAGTCAGTTGAATGGAAAGAGGAGATTCGAAGAGAGGAAATCAGGAGGTGTAGTGAAATCAAGAGTGAAATTTATCATGTGAAAATACGACGGGGAGCATTTTTGCGCCATGCGCACAGCACTTTTTTTCTCTTCGCGTCGGTTCTCCAGCTCAAAATTGAAAAAAAACTGCACAGGCCCAAATACGCCCAAGCAGTTTTTTGCTTCCAGTTGCCACCAACAATGACTGCACAGGAACATTCTCAATGAGTACGATAAGTATATCATGATAAAGCTCTCAGTCTGGGCTTTTTAAATAAACCGGTCCGGTCCTTAAGGGACCAGTAGAACCCAACTGACAGTAAAATCAAATTTTTATGCCAAAACAGAGCCTCTTTGAATAGCTGTAAAGAGTGCACCAATGCTATTAAAAATTTGCAATTTACACAAGTATGTACTACTGCAATAGATCTGTTTAGTGCAAAAATAAGCATTCCAATCACCCAAATATGGAGCTTATTTCAACTGAAGAGGTGCAAAGTGTACAATTATATCTGGACAGAGGTAGTACATGCGAAGAATAACCCACGTTTTCAAACGTGGGTTATTTTATTTGAAAAATAACCCATGAAATAACCCACAAATTTACAGTCATCTGGGTTGACGGAGAACCAAGGATGTTAAGTATTTTAGTCATTAACCATAATTAATCACTGTTTTTAGTTTTTGAAAATAGGCCCAGCAGTTTTGTGAGTTATTCATGGATTAATTTGTGGGTTATTTCATGGGTTATTTGTGGGTTAACCCAGGAACCCACGTTTTAAAACATGGGTTATTTTTTGTGAAAAATAACCCACGTTTTAGGATCATGTGTTATTACATGGGAAAAATAACCTGTGAAATCACGCCCCTGATGTTCCATTTCAAAGGGGGGACGCACATGCGTTGGTTCCGGAGGGCCCTGTTAAAATTTAAAATCACACATACGGTTGATATATTACTATTCATACAACTGACTGATCTGTACAAGGTATTTTTGCATTGAATGGGTGATTCCCGTTATTTAGCACATTCATTACTTTTATAATAATGGGAATCAAAGTTTCAATGGACAGACTGTGAGAGGAAGGCTGGCTGTTGTTGGGAATCTGGAATCAACATAAGGCCTAAAAAGAGGCACACATGTGATTTTTGTTTTGAGTTGTCCAACTCATCATTCCTGAGTTCCATTATAAATTTATTACATTTGATAGCACCAGTTTGACCTCTATCAAACGTAATAAAATTTGTTATAAATGTGCTAAATTTTTGGTCTGTCAGTCTATCAAAAGTAGTTTAAGAGAATTGAGTTAACTTGGTTTGGAGTGAACAGGAAGGAGTAACAAAAGGAGCCAATGAAGTGTCTGACACTGCAGGTTGTTTGTGAGGTTTCTTTTTGGAGTAGGCGTCAAAGACCAGCAAATCTTGTATGACACTCTCTGGTGGTTGTTTACTACTATGAGGAAAATGTGGGAAGTACTGGGTAAGAGGATGTGTGTTGGAGGTTGATGTGAGCAAGGGCTTGTTGACACTTGCAAGAATAGTCTTTTCATAGACCTGGTGGTAATATGTGAGCATGGAAGTAGAAGCAGTAGCTACTAATGTCTCCATATCTTCTGGGAATAAATGGGCGTGTGTTGGACAAGTCTGTGGTTTCAGTGCAAACAGAGTGCAGACTTTCATTACTGCCCGCTGTTGATCCTGTGCTTGCTTCTGAGAAAGGGTGCATGTAGCCATGAAGGTCTTTCTTTCTCTGTTCCCACAATGAGGAGATATAAGAGATAAGAAAGAATTCCACTAGATAGCCCCCTAGCACAAGTGGGGAGTGAGAGCTGGAATGAATGTCTTGGTCAGTAAACCACTGGATTGAAACATGGCTGGCAAACATGTGATGCCATCCAATCTCATTCTGGAAATGAATAACTGGATGAAGGGATGCAGGATATTTCTCTGGGGAAACCGTGCCAGCAGAGTCCAGCCATTTGGTAAGACAGCTACTAGTTAGAGTGTCAGAGGCAATTGACCAGAAGCCAAGGGTGGAGATCCATTGTTGCAGAGAGGCAATGGTCTGTTGTCGCCATCTGAGGCGTGACGGGTGAGAACATCTAAAGAGATGCTCAGAATCTTCAGGCATCTGGCAAAGAGAACAAGTATCATGTGTTTGGTAGTTCCACTTTTTGAGGACAGTGGTAGTGGGTAGAATGTGGTTGCAAGGTTTGGCGACCAGGACATTCCTGGAGATGCGATTGATGGCAATACTTAGTAGGGACTTCCAGGGAATATCAGCAAGGACAAGTAGTGACTACTACTGGTTCCTGTCTGCTAAGTATGCATGATATCAGGGGATCAGACAAGAGTCTGCGAGAGCTCTCTTATATTGGCTAGTTACTGAGCAAGATTGGATCTGCAGGACTGCTGGCCATGATGCCTGGTAAAACAGGAGGGGTGATAAAATTAGGCATTGCCATCTGAGCTTGAAAGGCGCCAGCATAAACACCAGCTTCCACATTCCTCCTCAGCTGAGCTGTCAGAGAAAGTTGATCAAAATCAGTAGTGTCATCTTGGTGGCCTTTTACTCAAGAAAAAGAGAAAGTGATGGATGGAGTCTGAATTGTTTGAAAGATCTGTTCAATCAGGTCAAAGTCTGGTGCCATGGTGATACTACTAGTACTGCATGCAAGTACTAGTGGCATTGGCATATACTAGTACCTCTGTATATTCACATCTGGATTGGATTCTAGGGCCACCAACTGTTTTCTGTTTCTACTTAAATACTAGGGCTGTTAAGTAATTGAGTGCTACTACAATAAAATACAATAAGTGTTGATGCGCTGCGCGCGCATTAGTTGCTCTATTTCATACGGCTCCTGGAATTTAGTTGAAAGACTGGAATATTTTTAAAAACTGAGTTAATCTTGTGAGCCAAGCCCTTATTTTACCTTACCGTACAAGACGTGTGTGCTAGTATTTCTGAACGGAACTTGCTCCAACGAAAGAAGTCAAATGTTTTGCTACGAGTTCAGTAGGATATTACCGTACTGGTTAGGTTCGTACTGTCAGGTACGGTAAATGKGACGAAAAGGCTGAACAAAATTAAAGGTCTTGTGACACAGATTCATGTGAATACTTTTATACAAACACTAATATGCTTTTTGGTCAGTGTGCGGTTCGGCGTTTAGAAAAAATGAAAAATATAGGCGCGAGAGTCATTGTGAAACGCATGGCTGTCAATTTTTGATTCAAATTCATCTGTTCAGCTGGCACAGGTTCGCTGGCGCTTGTTTTGCGGCCAACCTCCCAAATTTTCTATCTAGCATTTTTTCCAGATTTTCAAGGCCCGTGACGCTCGTGCCGGCTCCCGACATAAAACTGCGTCGTGCGTTTAGGGGATGTGCACATCGAACAAAGAGGTGTGGATGAATCGGGAACACATAAGGGAACTAAGATGATGAAGTCGGGAAATGCACTTGGAAATGGTTACGTGAGCGGGGAATTCACATTCAGACCGATTCAGGTACGAAAAATGCATTTTGACAACTTTGCCTCGATTCTCTCGGATCGAGTAAGTTGTGAGTGGATGCATGTCAACGAAGACGATTGAACGTCTTCGATTCTGCTTCGAGTGTCTTCAAATTTGACAACGAGTGCAAATCAGCAATTCCTGGAAGGCCAAACAATTGATTTAGTCAAGGAATCAAATCTCACATGATTGGTACACATCCATTGTTTTCTTAATTTTCCCCATTGCAGTCATGGGATAGTAGAACTGGTACACCAACTCAGTGTATGGAACGAATGTCAATGGAAAATAGAGAAGAGGGGACAGAATCGAAACCGTTTGGCATAGATGTAAGTTATTTCAGCACAACTATCAATAAGAACACGTCGAAGAACAATATGACATTGATCCATATCAAAGCAATGTTATCTTCTGTATCTCATTGTTGATTTTGTGTGGGCCGCTCTATCCCTTCTTGTTGCTTGTAAACAACATAGACACCTATCGATGATGTTCTATGTATTCGCACTGAAGATCTATATCGTGACATGCGAGAACGCCAGGTTGAATTTGTATCTCCAGCTAATTACGCCCAGAATGCTTCATATCTGCCATATCGCCGGTACTTGGTAGACTGGATGAGCGATGTTGGAGAGCAATGTCGTCTTCACAACTCCACCGTACACGTGGCGATATTGTTCTTAGACAAAATATTTCGGTCGCGAAACATCCCAAGGGGACAATGGCAACTTCTTGCCACTGCATGCATAAGCGTAGCGGCTAAGTACGAGGAAGCTGAGGAACATTGTCCTCCTATTCCTGACTTGTTGCGACTAACGAAACTTGGAAATGCAGGCCACACTCCTCTCTCATTTCGAGAAGGTGAATTGGAGGTGTTGAGGTATTTGAAGTGGCAGCTGCGTGCGATTCCTCCTATTCATGTCGTAGGTTATTTTCTGGCGAAAGGAGTAACATTCACCGACGATTCGTGGCAAGGACGAGCCTTGATCGAAAAGATCCCGAGATATGTGAAAAAGTACGCAGAATTCTTTTGTAACCTAACACTTCAGGAATATGCGTTTCAACAGTATTTACCTACCCTTCTTGGTGCTGCTATTATTCTTGCGTCACGAGTCGCACTAAATATTGAACCTAGATGGAAACCAGAACTGATGGAGCTAACGGGGTACAATGAAGTCGAAATCACTGATGCATTTCATCGTGTCTGGTCTTACTATGAGGAACAATTTCCAGGACATGGATCAAGATCAATATCTCCCAGAAGTGTCACCAACATGTATGGGTAATCTCTCTCTCTCGTCATTTTACCCCTGGTACGATCTCGAACTTTTCAACAAAACTCCTACACATCTCTTCGGTCGAAAACTCACTGCGTAGGAAACCGTGACACGATGGTAAAAACGATGCCCGGATATGAATTATTCGGAATGCAAGACTTAGTTCTTGCTAGCCTTGAAAAACAATCAATTCCTAGATAGGTTTGGCACCTCTCTATTCGAAGATAAACAGAAAGGTTCTCTATTTGGAAGAACCGCCGCAAATGATTACCATTAAGACTAACTAGTATAAGTAAGCTCCTGAATGAAATGAAATAGCTACCATACATAGGTGAAAGCAAACATCTAGTAGTTGGCATCTACCATTATGCACTTTCGATCATTTGTAATGGTCTTCTAGTCTGAGGTTGAAAACCACAACTTCCAAGCCTCAAAGAAATTCGTCCTACCCAGTAGCGCTGTTTCTGAAATCTTTAGGAGTGGTTCATTTGAACTTTTTGTCGTGAAGAAGTAGAGATTAAGGTGTCGTATTGGTTTTTAAAGTTTTTTGCTCCTTCAGACAGATTGGTATAAAAATGAGCTACCGCTCTGTGCTTAGCCCTGCCCGCATGGGCTGTTTGCGTGACAACACAGTTGGATTGCGAAAGCGGCAATCACGACAAAACCAATGGCCAGCGGGCACCACACTCATTCGAGGCGTTGCACAAGCCAGATGGAAATATGCGTTACATTGGTCACAAACAATGAGTTCTCCACCGTCGTTGCAAACTGAACAATATTTTACCTTCCAATATTTCTTCATCGTATGATAAGAACGAGACGATACTTTCCACTGATAGTAGTGAACCAAGCAGTCAGATGTCGTGCGATTTAGAGATTTCGCAATTTTTGAAAAATCTTTTTGGTTTTCTTGGGTTAAAACCTCAAACTGTTCCGCTTCCTGGCTGTTGAGCGACGAAGAGGTGGGGACGTGGTCACAACTCAGAATTTTCTCATAGTTCAGTCGCGCCAATTTGACACAGTAGCCGCTCTTGTGAAGTATCGAAAACAGAAGTTCTTGCTTGCACAATTCGTGGTCACCATCCAAAAATCCTGAGATATCTTCTCCTCTTTCTTTCGCTTCTTCTGCGAGTTTTGGATCCCATAGAGAGTCGCAGCTAGAAGATCAACATGATGCATGATAGAAAAATATGAGTGAACATGTGAAATGATAGAAAAAAGGTTGCCTGCATATTCCCACTCGCAATAGTGCATGATACTTTTCTTTCTCACTTACTCCAGAAACGATCTATTTGCCGCCGTTAAACCTGCGAATTGTTCTAGTTTGGGTGAGATTTGTGCTTGATATTGTGGTCCTACTCTTGATGAAGTTATTGGTCGAGGGGGCTCGTCTGGGATTTCTTGAACATGATTGTTTTCCCATGCTAGCTTAGCTTGACTGCTATTAGAAATTGGGATGCTAGACATCGAAAACGACATAACTAATGTTTCCCTTTCTATAATCCCACATCGCAAATGCTTGTAGCTGAGGAATCGATTGTCAAACTCAGTACTGGTTACGACAGGATTCAAAATTTTTGTTTCTTTGCTCCCACCAAACGCCGAGTTGCCGGAATTTCTTCTACATCGTTTTCTTTTCCTTGTGAAATCATATTCAACTTTTTGTGTCAAATGCAAATATGACGTAAAAGGGAATTTGCTTGGCTTCTCCCGCTTTCCGTCTGAAACACAAGGGTCGTTGCCTTGTTGTATAAGACGAGAAACAAAACGGTGCTTATCCTTTGTTCCCGAAGGAATAATCCATTCGCATAGACCTTCTACAGCGCGCGCTCGTTTCGTCTCTCTGTTCCTAGAATCTGAACTATGCTTGTCACGTTTTTTAATTTTTCTTGACAAGTTTCGGTCTCTGTTATGATCAGGAAAATAATCGTTCGTTTTGTTATTCTCACTGCTTTTGGTTACGCTCTTATTATTTCGTGGTTCCCAGTTACACTGCTCTCGAACGCGTGTTTGTTGACTGAGTCTGTTCCCAGGGTCACTGTGTTTGTTGCATATTGGCGGCAGCGTGAATGGGGATCGCCGTGTTTCTGTCGATCTCGACGGAGGGGAAGTGCTGCAGGAAGCAGCAATCATGTTGACCTTGTTCGCGTTTGTGATCTTAGACACTGCTACGATTCATACTAGCAGAAAAATGGATCGATCCAAAACACTTCCGAAAAGCTTGAGAGATTTTCCAATCCAGAAAGAAAATGCCACCTACTGATTGTATGTATTCGAATTGGAAATGTGGTGCCTGAGATACTACTAGTCGTTGAACCTGCTTGGTTGAAATCCGAGTAACAGCCGTGTAATCCATTTCAACTCTCAGTAGAAGCGAATGGATCTACCGACGCGGTAGGGGTGCTATTAGACAGAACTCCTCTCGAGGTTGTAGAGATGTATTTCTCGATTCACGCTGAAAAGAAAATGGGCTTTCCTCTATCAATGGCTGATGATAACGAGTCTCTGAATCTATTGGTACGAAGTGCAGAAAAACTGTTAAAAGTAGAGGTAATAAATGAATACAGTAATGTTTTGACAGTATGAGTATCAACAATTCTGTCTGTAAGGCGTAGAGACCATACCAAATTTTACAAAAAAATTAAGTCATAATTTACTCTCACTAAACAAATCCAACTCAGGATGACCATGGGGATTGCAATACCTCCGCAACCAAAGCACTTTAAGACAAACAGAGAGTACCATTAGAAAGCTCTCACTCTCCTTAGTACTAAGTACTAAGGTCACCAAATATCTCTCCTGGTTTCAAAGAACTCTTATTTCTACACTTGTTATACTAAATAGGGCGAAAATGTAGTACTACAAAATTTGTTTGGGATAGATGATCATACTTGAGTCTCACGATTTGACTACAAGGAGAGCTGCTATGCCAAATCCAAGTAGGCAAATGGAAAGAGGACTATCAAAAGAAGGTCCCCATGCATTTCGTTTTTTGACTACAAGGAGAGCTGCTATGCCAAATCCAAGTAGACGGATCAAAAGAAGACTATCAGAAGAAGGTCTGCATGTACTGGTTTTGCTATTGTCCGAGTTTTGGTTGAGAAGTTATGCCAAAGGCCAGTTTGATGTTTCATCGGGGGGAAGGAATTGTACCAAATCTCAAGTGACAGTTGAAAAAACTACAAGGAGAGCTTCTATGCCATATCGAAGTAGACAAATTGAAAGAGGACTATCAGAAGAAGATCTCCATGTACTGGTGGTTTTGATATTGTCCAAGTTTTGGTTGAGAAGGTATGTTAAAAGTGGTGGAGGAGAATGGTGATGACMAACTACTAAAATGGAACCAAGTACTGGCATCTCGCGATTTAACTATAAGGAGAACTGCTATGTCAAATCCAAGTAGACAAATCGAAAGAAGACTATCACCAGAAAGAAGATCTCCATATACTGGCTTTGCTATTGTCTGAATTTTGGTTGAGAAGTTATGATAAAAGTGATGGAGGAGAATGGTGATGACCAAGTACTAAAATGGAACAAACAAACAGATCAGGGAGTTGGGGCACATTCCTTAAGGAACTTCTCCCTATCAGCATCAGTCATCTGTCTAAGTGTCTCCTTGAGCATCTTTTTGTTGTTCTGTTCCTTTCTTCCAAGAGCAGTGTCCTTCAACTTGATGCCCTTGGTATTCAATCTCGTGAGTTCAGCTTTGTCCTGTTCAGTCCATTTTTGTATGACTTAGGTGGACCTCCCTGTTGAAGCAGGAAAGTGTACTTTTGTTTCATCTCACTTATATTTTTCCCTTGCTTACTAGGTGTAATACCGTGCCAGTTCAGTAATGTTTGTAGCTGTGAGCGCTTCTGCTGTTGGGTGGAATTGCTGGTTCCAATTCTACAATAGCAAGGAGAGCATCCTTTTCAATTTTTTCCATAGCAAGCATAGCCTTTCTGTCTTTAACCAACACCTTCACAGTATCTCTCCGTTCTGCAAGTTCCATTGCCAGAAATGCATCATCTGAAGTTGCATGTCCACCTCCTGTGACAAAAATGCGCTGACCATGAGTCTTTGTATTGGACAACATTTCAATGCAATTGCTGGAATGAGGAATAGTTACAGCTGTGCGCTTAACTACTTTTTGTTTGAGTTGACGAAGAAAGTGGCGACCCTCAAAACCTCTGGAACTGAGAAGGCTACAGGCAGTTCTGTTCTGTTCTGTGGTTCAAGCTCCTTGTACCATGTCCACTGGGGATCATTGTTGTGAACTTTTTGCACCTGTCTTGATCCAAGACATGCCATGGTGAAGGGTGCAGCACCAATTTTAGCCCATGATTGTTTGTTCTTTTCCTTTGAAAATGCAGCTGCAAAACAATCTACATAACCAGAACAACCAGTTACCTTGTCTGTACCACCAAAAATCAAGAGGCTTACAGTTGAAGGGGGGAATGAAACACTTTGGTTGTTATCAATCTGATCAGCAGTGAGTTGAGTTTGGAACAAGCTTTTGAACAAACTGTAACTTTGATCTGTTTCTTGCATCACAGCTGTGGTATTCGGGATTGTTGGATATAGTAGAATGAAACCTTTAAGTCTGAGATCAGCAAGTAAACTACTGTTGAGTATTCCTAGACCAGAATCAAGCTTGATGATCACATGTCACCCATTTGCATTTCAGACATCAGGAAACAATGGAATCACACTGGTATTCAGAAATGCTTGAAACTCCTTGTCATCCATGCCCCCTCTTTCATTTAACCCCACAGTTACAGGCCACAGAGAACCTTTTCCATAATTACCAAAAACACCTGGGGTGTTTTTGGTGTGATGAGATATCTCCAAACTGAGTTTGTGTCTCTCCTCAAGCTTTGGTCTTGTTGGAAATTGAAAATGAGGAGGCATTGTTTCACCTGTGGCAGTGCTACCAGCAATGAATGTTACAGTCACACTAGACTTTGATGATTGAATACCTACTTAAGGAATCCCAGGGTCATTGAAATATACCTGTGGTCTACTGCATCATCGACAGTGATCTTGATCCAATGAACCCATCCTCAAAGGAGCTGATCCAGCAGCTTTTGGACTCCCTCCAGGGGCGCCAGGCCAGGATGATGTGGACACAGACAACAACGACAACAACAACGATGACAACAACAACGACGACAACAACAATGACAACGACAACGATGACGACAATGACGACAATGACGATGATGATGACGATGAGGACGATAACAACAACAACAACAACAACAACAACAACAACAACAACAACAACAACAACACTGCAGACAAGCCTAGGGCTGAGCCATTAACACAAGATTCCGATACACAATTCCTTGCTGCAATTTCCCAGGTTAAGTACTTTGGACGCAGAACAAAGCTATTGGGAGCGGTTGGTCCCAGTGGCACCGACAGCGAGGAACTCAAAACTTGGCTACTCCAATTTGGAAATTTCTCCAAGATGAATTTGCAGCCCTGACAAATTGGCTGACCAATCTACATCCCCCATGGGCTTCCTTTTGTGCCTTCATGGCATGCTGGCTCATGGCACTTGACAAGCAACCTGGGGTTTTACCTGTTGGAATTGGTGAGATTTACCTCTGACTCATGGCCAAGTGCATTCTCCACATGGCAGGCCCACTCACCACCGACCAATGTGGCAATTTCACCCCAATGACGCCAGACCAACAATCTCCAAGATTTTCTGGCATTCCCAGTCAAATTTTCCAGCCTGGGGGTCCCGGATCCCAAGGCTAAGGCCTAGGCACACTTTGACATGTCTGTTGGTGCCACAAGCAATCTCATTGCCTTCCTCCAAAATTCTGAAGAAATCAACGCACAGAATTACTGCGACAATGTTTGGCAATTAGAGTCACTCCAAGCCTCCCTTGACACCCTGCTTGTGACTTGGTCTCCCAACATCAGCTGCCCCATCCAACAGGGACAGGCCACCAGAGCCTGGCTGACTGCTACCCCCATATCCTCAATGGGACCGTTCTGTCAGCCAAAGAATTTTCAGACAACCTCTGACTGCGATTTGGCCTCCATCCTGTACACCTTCCCAGGCAGTGTGACAGATGCTGTGCCAGCTTCACAGTCAAACAGGCAATGTCTTGCAAAAATGGTGGGCTTGTCCTCCACCGCCACAATGACATTGCAGGAGAATGGCACTAGTTTTGCACCGAGGCCTTGACACCAAGCAGTATAACTGATGAACCACAAATCCCCATCTATCAGCCACCACTTGCCCAAAACCAAAGCTGACAGGACACCCCACCACCACCACGAGAGCTCAGAGGCAATCTTGCAGTGAATGGATTTTGGGAACAGGTCATCACAGCAGTGTTTGACATCAGGATCACTGATACTGAGTCATCTTCTCATGGAAAGTGTGCCCCAGGCCCAAGAACAAGAGAAGAAGGAAAAGAAACAGGACCACCACTGTCACCAAGCCCACTGGCACTTCACACCTCTTGTTTACTCCATTGATGGCATGGAGGGCCCAGAGGCAGTTTCAGCTTGCAAGCATCTTGCCTCCAAGTGGGGAATGAACTACTCACAATAAGTGGCCTTGTCAGATCCAGAATTGGATTTGCTTTGGCAAGAGCTGCTAGCAGATGCTTGCAGGGCACTCGCAATGCCAGATTGAAATTCAATCAGCCCCTTGATTGGATCTCTCATTCTGGTGTTTGGGTGTATGCTTATTAAGCCAGTTTTTTGTGGGTGTTTTGAGTGTGGTTTCCCACTGAGGTTTGGAGCTCTGACAAAGCTCCAAAATGTCAGAGCAAGCCACAAAATTGATCAAAATCAAGCCACATTTCATCACTCAGTGTTATTTGCATGGAAATTCACTGTGATTTCCAACAGGTTGATCAATTGAGGCTTTTCTTTGTACCATATGTATGATCATATGATTGATAGATTCTTAGCAACACTCGGGTGTGACCTTTAACACATAGTAAATTGAAACCTACTACTACTACTAGTACTACTGCCACTAATGGCACTACTACTAGTACAACCATGTATAAAATAGTACTATTGATTTTATTAAGATATAATATAATATCAGGGCTACTTCAAAATCAGAGACCAATTGCATACTGGTCAAATAAGCTCAACAAAAACCAACGGAATTACACTACAATGGAGAAGGAACTTCTAGTAGTAGTCCTCTGTCTCAAAGAGTACAGAAATATGTTATACGGTGGCTGCATCAATATCTATACTGACCACATGAAGAGCCTTATTTTCAGGACACTTTCACAGTCCCGGGTTCTCAGATGGAAGCTATCACTCAAAGGATTTGATATTAACTGGGTTTACATTCCAGGCAAGCAGAATGTTCTTGCTGATTGTTTTTCACGAGTGCCCAGAATGGATCAGTGCACTGTCGGGGATAAAGAAAAGAAAATATATGAGCAGAATAAAGGAACAGTCGTGAATTTCAAGGAATTAACAGCCCAAGTGGACCCGGAAGATGTTTTCTATTTGGAGCCAGAACTATATGAATGTTTAATCAAATGGAAAACCCACTGATGAGTGCAAGTCTCTATACTTATCAGCTCATGGATCCTCAGTGTCAGCAACTACATGAATCAGATCCTGAAACCTACATGAAGAGGAAGATAGGAACCTTTGAGTTACTCACTGTACAACATACCACGGACAGTAATTGGAAGATTTATGTGGCAGATGGTCTTGTGGATAGCACCCTCAGATGGTACCATCTCTTGTTGGGACACTGTGGTGGTACCAGGCTCTATGAAACCATCAGTGCCAGATTTTATGCTCCACGACTAAGCCAAAGATGCAAACAATATCAGTGCCCTGATGAGTGCCACAGATTCAAACAACAGGGTCAAGGATATGGCCTATTGCCAGCTCCTGAAGCTCAACTGATCCCTTGGAATGAAGTATGTGTGGATTTGATCGGTCCTTGGAAAATACTCCTCCCAGATGAAACTGAATTGATGATTAATACTCTCACTTGTATTGATCCAGTCACCAACCTTTTGGAGATCATAAGAATCAACAACAAATCAAGTGAGCATGTGGCAGAACAGTTCGCCAACTGTTGGTTATCCAGATATCCAACACCCAACAGATGTGTACATGATAATGGTAAGGAATTCATTGGAACATCCTTCAAGCAGCTCTTGAATCAATATGGAATAAAGAGTGTCCAAACTACAGTGAAGAATCCTCAGGCAAATGCAGTATGCAAGAGAGTCCATCAGACTATTGCCAATGTTCTACGAGCTACCCTTCACACAAAATCACTCAAAGAAGCTGAGTTTGATGAAGACCAACTGATTGACAATGTGCTCACCTCTGCAATGCATGCTACCAGATGTGCTGTGAATGCTGCAGTGAAGACTTCACCTGGAGCTCTGGTTTTCAATCAAGATATGGTAATGGATATCCCACTCATTGCAGACCTAAACCTCATCAGAGACAAACGACAACACCTAATAGATGAAAATCTTAGAAGAGAGAATGCCAGAAGAATACCCTTCTGGTATCAGGTTGGGAACAAGCCTACATGAAATACTATGAACCAGACAAGCTGTCCCAAAGATTGCATGGTCCCTATCCTATAGTGGAGATCAACACAAATGGAACTGTCGTGCTGCAGAGGAGTGATAATGTACGTGAAACGGTTAACATTCGGAAGCTTGTTCCTTATAATGGAACTGTCAATGCTAATCCTGAAGACCCACCAGCAACAACAGAGGAGGAACCCCCTATTGAAAATATTGAAGATATGATTGCTACAGTCTAGTAGTAGTAATACTGGAGGCAGTATGATTCCTGTCGGGGATAATGCAACGGATACGTACGTACATAGATGGACATACCATTCCTACCCAAATATCATAGGGTACTATTCATATACATATATCATATGATCCATTGTACCATATCCTGAAAGGTCCAAGATATTGAGAGATAGATTACCTTGCAAAGAACAAAGATGTCACAAGTTCCGAATAGTAAGAACTCTGTGTAGATTCAGTACCAGATCTACACAAGGATCTAATCGGAACTTCGGAAATCTCATGAATCGATATGATAATCTATAATCTTATAGTTTTGATTTCATACACACTTAAACATACTAAGAGTACACATATTTCGTGCAGTTAAACAAACCAGTTACTAAAATTTGTGATCAATCTTGATCACACGCAATTAACCAATTACAAATTTGTTTATTTCTACTATCACATTTTTTGTGATCAAAACCAATCACAATTCTTGGTACCAAGAGGAGGGGCCTGGGAATCTTATTCTTTCCAAAAATCCAAATTGACATAGTTCCAGATTGCTTGATTATTCTCCAAATAATAGTTTTATCCTCAACCCTAATTTTACTACGCTAAAAATGGAATAAGATCCGATTTTTGTGCAATTTGAACACTTGTGAGGGGATCTAAAATTTGAGGGAAATTAGCAAAGAATAGACCTCGGTTTTCCCCTAGAACATAAAAACATGATTGTCTGACTGACCGTTCGTACGTACACGTACGCAATGACAGGCTACCACTACTTGTATTTTTTTATTTGAAAAACCTGTTTTTTGCGTTTTGATGAACCTACGGTATGTTCACGGCGATGAAATCCGAAGGGAGTCGAAATAAGAAAAATAGGAGTAATAATCTAAAGTGAAGTTTCTGAACACGTTTGCACCACAAACGTACCCTCACTCCCTAGGGAACCAAACGGCAAGAGCAGAGAACCCACATTGATAAAAACAGAATGGGTGTCCCAGCCTTCTTTCGCTGGCTTACTGAGAAGTATCCAAAGGTTTTGCAAGATGTCGAGGAAGAGAGGGTGAAACTCGTTGGCGGGGACGGAAATGTGCGTGCTCCATTCGACAGTACACGTCCAAACCCATCGGGTCTCGAATGCGATAATCTTTATATAGACATGAACGGCATTATACACCCGTGCTCTCACCCAGAACATGGTCCGCAACCCAAAACCGAAGAAGAAATGTACGAAAACGTTTGTCATTATGTCGACCGTCTATTTCGAATTATAAGACCTCGCAAACTATTGTATCTAGCAATAGACGGAGTCGCCCCCCGTGCCAAGATGAATCAGCAGCGTTCTCGACGGTTTCGATCAGCACAAGAAGCTAGAGAAAATCTTGAAGTGGAAGAAAACATACGAAACGAACTGATAAAGAATGGACAGAAAGTTCCCCCTGCAAAAAAAGCATGGGATTCCAATGTCATTACGCCTGGTACTCCATTCATGTTGAGATTGGCTGATTTCATACGTTTTTATATTCGCAAGAGGATTAGCACTGATAAGGCTTGGCAAAATATTCGTGTCATCTTTAGCGATGCGAGTATACCAGGTGAAGGGGAACACAAGATTATGTCTCATATTCGTTTACAACGCAGCCAACCGGGATATTCACCAAACCTGGTTCATGTTCTACACGGTCTAGATGCAGACCTTATCATGCTGGCGCTGGCTACTCACGAGGCCCACTTCTACATTTCACGAGAAGAAGTAATGTTTGGAAGAAAATCACAGGAAATGGCGGAACGACGACAAAACGAAAGTGGATTTCGTGACAGGCAGCGTCAGTTTGACGAGGAAGCAGGCGATATGGCAATGCAACTAATCGAGAACAAACAAACACCAATATGTCGAGTCAGCATCCCGATCCTTAGAGAGTACATCGCGGTTGATTTCGCACAGTGCATTGATTCATCGAGGCTCCCTTTTGCACCCTCCTTGGAACGATTGATTGATGATATCGTATTTTTGGGTTTCTTTGTAGGAAATGGTAGGTTATCTTTTTCCCCTTAGTTTCTTTCCTTAGTTTCGTGACACCCGTCGAGTAACAGACTTTGCCCCTCATAAGAACGTTTTGCTAACTTTCATCATTTTGAACAGATTTTTTGCCTCACTTACCGAGTTTGGATATTCGAGATGGTGCAATGGATTATCTGTTCAATGTGTACAAAAGAATACTTCCCTCACTAGGAGATTACATTACAAACCATGGGGGTCAAGTCAACTTGTCACATGTAGATGTTATTTTGGCAGAAGTTGGATCGATTGAAGATTATGTTTTCACCATGAAACATGAGAATGAAATGAGGGAGAAGGAAAGGAGAGAGCAGTTCAAGGCTCGGAAGAAGCACGCCAATGGGAGGAGTTTAGATGATCCGCGAAATGCTCTGCAGCAAAAAAAAACAAAAGTAATGGGTCGCGCCGCTAGAATTTTGGAGAAGGAAAAGGCAGAGCGATCATTAAAGAAGGAAGTGAAAGGCAAATTTAACATTTCACACATGAAAAGTAAGGATAACTTAAAAGCTGCTGTCGCGTTGAAAGAATCATTTAAGAAGAGCGCAACAAAGAACGAGGAAGATCATGATAAAGTCAAAAATGAAGTTGACCTAGATCCTGACAAAAAAGACCAAGATAATAAACATGAAGTATGTACTGAGAGTAAGAAAAAGCGTAAAATTAACGAAGTCAACGGTGACGCGGAGGTAATCAAGGATACAAATACATCTGGAATTGGTGAAGTAGGAAATATTGACGAGGAATTCGAAGACGACGGAGAAGACGAAGATGAAAGCCCCAGTGATATTGCTGCTGCTTTCAAGGAGCGCGTCAAAGATGAGCAAAAAAAGAAACTCGATGAATATGCTCGAACTGTGGAAGACAAGGTTAAACTTCATGAAAAGGGATGGAAAGATCGATATTACTCAGATAAATGTAAGGCAGACGATGTTGCAAATCACGGAGGTCGGGAACACTTATTTCGCTCCTATGTTATGGGCCTATGCTGGGTCATGAAATACTATTACGAGGGTTGTAAGTTATTCCATCTTGTTGTTGTTCCGCATCATTCCAATTACTGTAAACGTCTTTATCTAATGCTGTGTTAGGTCCAAGTTGGAAGTGGTACTACCCTTTTCATTACGCTCCCTTTGCCTCAGATTTGCGAAATATTGAAAGATATCAGAAGGATGTGATGTCATTTGAATTAAGTACTCCATTCAGTCCAGTAGAACAACTTATGGGAGTATTGCCATCTGATTCTTCTCATGCAATACCCAAAGCAGGAAGATGGCTTATGTCCGATTTAGAGAGTCCAATTATTGATTTTTACCCATCTGAGGTCCCAGTTGATCCAAACGGCAAAGCAATGCCTTGGTTGTGGGTTGTATTACTGCCATTTATTGATGAAGATCGATTGTTGGCTGCAATGTGAGTAAATTCGTTTACATATTGAGTGCTTGATACTTCAACATTTGCTAACACTTCTTAAATTCGTTTTTAACCGTTGAAGGACTCCAACAATGTCCAAGTGGACGAAGCAGGAGCTTCTTTGCAATGCTCGCGGATTGGATGATGGGTATGTATTCTTGCATTCATCTCATCCTCTCGCACCAAAATTCAAACATGTTTTACAAGAGGGGAAAACCGCAAAAGCTTCGAAGCAAAAAATTTCGGATGCTGCTTCATATGGTTGTCCAGGCTTCACTGGTTTTTTACGTCCGCCTCTTGGGAACGAAATTATTCCTGAATCAGAAGTTGTTGCCCCACCAGAAATATCCAGCAAGGCAGTTATGACAAGCGAGGACAATTTGTTCACGGACGGAATTTCCAAAAATATGTGCTTGTGTGCTGCTTTTAGTGAACCCCCGAAACTATCCCATAAGAGCATTTTGCTTCCTGGAACGATTCTTCCTCAACCTGTGTTGTTGGACGAAGACAAGAGAATTAGTAGACCGAGGTTAAATCGAGGCGGACAATCGATAGCTTTTATGGGTGGTGATCAAAGACAGAGCCACCAAAGTGGACGCGGTAGTATGAATATTAGTTCTTACGAGCGCGATCTTGCACAACGAAATGGGAGAGGTGGCGATATGAACAAAGCCGGGACGAGATCGTGGGGTTCTTTCGAACCAACTCCAAAGAGACAATTTACTGCTCGAAATCCCTTTCATGGAAATGCACGTGGTCCCCCTCCACCTCCGCCGCGGAGACCTCCATTTCAACAGCACCAGGATCCACGCCATGGGTATCGACAGAATTATAACCAACAACGTAATCAGCGCAACCAACAGCAACACGCACGGCATCCAAATTACAACAACAATCTTCCACCGTTTCAACAAAATCCAAATCAGGGTTATCAGAACCAACAGTATCAGGGTCATCAGATGCCACCTAGAGGAGGCCATGCAGGTGGGTATCACAATTACTCTTTCAACCAACGTCAACAGCAACCACGCGGAAGCAATCAGAACTATTCTCGAGGTCATAATCAACAGCAGTCGCAGCAAAGATTCGATTTTCGTGGACATAATCAAACAGCTGGTCCTTCAATAGGAGGACGAAATGCTTCCGGTGCTGTGACCAATAATGTTATGAATTCATTGAAAGCACAATTGAAAAACACACTGAAACAGAATCGACGAGGGAATGATAGACGCTGAGGGGGGTATTGATTACATGTACTGTAGAAATTTATCTCATAATAAAATTGCTTTGACGTTTACAACATTATGGTCCTTTCAAGTCCTCATTGTACGCCACAGATGATTTTCCTTAATTCCAACTACTGTGATGTCTTGCCCGTGAGTCTTCTTAAAGCCGTTAATCCCGGGGGGGGCGGAAGCCTTTTCGGCGGGGACAGTCGAGCCTGGGTCAAACTTGCTCGTCTGTTGTTCGCCACTGCTGGGTTTTTTACGACAGTCTCCTCTTTTCTTTGCTTTTCGCTTGTTTCGAATTTTGAAAATTCAGTATCTTCATTATTTTTGTCGCGCATGTCGAGAATAGGAGCACGCTGAAAGTGATCTGGAAAGGAGAGTGAAAAATGTTGTTTGTTCGTCATCAGATACTGATTCTTTATATCGTAAATGTAATTCACTCTTTCCAAATGTTCATGGATCGGATGCTTGATTTTGCTCTGTGCTTCCTGTCTCAATCTTCTGGATGCTTGAAAATCTTCCTCATCTTGTTGAGTCCATTTTGATTGCAATGCCTTACGTCCCGCTTCACGTACAGCGTTTTTAAGTTCTGCATTTTCCTTTTCAAGCTGGGTACAAATTTGCTCGAGCGCTTGTTTCTCTTGGAGTGCTTTCTTTAGTTTTGCCTCAAGATTCTTGGTTGGATTTTCTTTCTTGTCCTCGGGCTTTGAGTCAAAATTCGTGAACCCTGTCTCAAACCAATTTGGTGATAATTCCTTCGCATTCAATTGTTTTTCAGTAATTTCCGTATGAGAATGATCTTGAATTTTATCCTGGTTTCCAGTGGTAGAATATTCGGAGTTCTCTAATCGAGAACGACCGAGAGGAGATATGAGCTCTTCTTGTCTAAGCTTTTCAAAATTCTGCTTTGCTTCTGGTTCGGGATCAAGCATTGCTTTGCATCCACGACGCTCCAGACTGTTCTCCTGTTCTGTACCAACAGACAGCGCTTTCCTTCTATTTCTACTATTTCTCGGTGATCTTGTTGCGATCGGGTACCGCTCTCCCCTTGACTCAGTTTCTGCGCTCTGGGAAAAATGTACTCCTGGAAAGTCAGTAACTTTTTCTCTCATTTTTGTCGATTTCAAACGAGGCTGTTGGACTTCGGCCATAGCAGATGCACTTGGTTGGATCGATGTTTCAGCTGACATGTGATTTTCCGATGACGGAAGATGCTCTATCTCATGCCTTGGAAATTGGGAAATTACCTCTACGCGCGAATTAATTCCTCTCGACATTTTCACGGGTTCTGTTCGCACAATAGCTGATGCAATAGGCTTCTTAGATGAACAAGTGCTTCTTGGATTGTGTACCGAAACCACTTTTGCCATCCTTGGTGCTCCGGGTACAACATTCATCGACTTCCTAGTGGAGTCTCGCGATTGAAATTTTCGTCTATTCGATTTCGAAGACGGATGAGGGTCTGAGCTACTTTCTTCTTCGAAGGGGGCACTGGCAATCGTCACACCTTTGTTTTCGAAATTCATGTGTTGTTTGACTCGATTATCGACTTTTGTTCCGATGTTGAGATTCATTGTCTCTCGTGCCATCTCGGCATCTTCATGGACTACGAGAGTCGACCCATGCAACTTCTCGACCTCATTCAACAGATTTCGCTTTTGCTGAAAGTCGACGTGTCCTGGATAAGCTGTCACCAAAAGCGTTACATTAACGAACGAACTTTGTTCAATTATCGAATTCATTAGCATTGTGACTTTGTGGTGTCGAAATGGAACAGGCTTCATCTGGTCATTGGTAGAAAGATTCGCCCGTGAAACCGACGATATCTCGCTGTAGTCATCGTCATGATCAACGATACCATGTCCACCGTTTACTTTACGATTGGAAATTTTGGCATTGCGAGTCAAAACTCTAAGGCAGTTCAGCACTGCATTATTCGCCGAAGCGATTTGATTCATATTAGACGCGATGCTTCCATTTCCTCGAGTGTTTTGCATGCTATCTTCTTTTTCGAGACTGGCCATATCCAAAATTGATATTCTATCTCCAAACTTCGAATCATCGACAACTGGTTGCATAGTTATGTAAAGATGACACTTTTTATTTCCCGTCGTTAGCTTTTGGGATGCGTTCAGACCAGTCTGGAGGACCTCTCTCGCGTGGGTTATATCTCTGCAGTTTTGAACCGTGGGCTTGAGATTTTCGGCATCAAGAACTGCTGTATCCTCGCAGAGTTTTTGAGGTTTTCGACCCACTGGACTGGGAATAGCACGTTCAAATCTTGCTGCTATGTTTTTGACATTTAAGTTCTTCTTTTTCATTGGGGATTTACCAAACATCTTGGTCTTCACTGGACTCGATTTATTAGCTAAGAGATCATAAACTTGGCAGGAATTAGAATGCCCACTTCGTCCCCCATTTGGTTGTGTTATTTGCATAATGGACACTTGAACTGTGAATCGATTCGAGTTACCTCCAGCATGGGCTGATTGGGAAAACAAACTATCGAGGAGTCTAGGTACCAAGCCGTCCTCAGAAGATCTTCTTTTGGAAATTGTCATGCCACCGAAACATGTATATGATTTACCCGAATTCTCAACTCCCATGGAGATCAAGAGATGACTCTTTGGTATCTGAGTGCTGACTGTATTCTTGAGAGACTTCATAGCAGTGTGTACGATAGAAAGACCCAGTGTGTTGAACATTTTGTCCTGAGTTGTACTCTCATTTAAGACGTGATTGAAGCGATATTCTTTTGGCGCACATTCGGCCGTAGAATCCGAAAAAGCTCGACATCGCATTGAACTCCCCACTTGTTGCTGCAGAGGAAAGGGATCAAGTGGGTTAAAAACTACGATTCGATCCCCCTCCTGCGCTTCGAGTAAGAGCACGTCATCTCGCTCCTTCTTCAAAAGCGGGCGGATCCTCATGACCGTTTCCATTTCCAGTCCACACGGTGTTGTCAGGCAAGAAACCGACCCTGGCACACGGTTATTGATGCTCGACACCCTCATTTTTCAATAGCTTCAGGGGTCGTCGATCAAAACAAGGACTTCGTGATATTCAACGCAACCAAACCGAAACGTTGGACTTTTTCAAACACGTTAATGAATGCGGCGCATACAGCGGATCTAGCAAGATTCTATGGAAACGTTGGATGAAGACGATTGCTGTCAATGGGATTGGAAGAAGTGCAAAGGCGTCGGAATCACGGTAAAGTACTGTATTGTTGATAGCGATCAATGATGTGTGAGAAGATAGGAATCAGTAAAATGCTGTACCAGACGAAGATGGTCGTTAGAGTACGAATTTTATGTTGTTTCAGTTTTCTTGACGTGACCGTTTGTTTGGCACCGCCCGCCTTGCTCTCTCTGTTATGTTAGGGCTATCTTGGTCGTGTTTAGCAAGCAGTTGATTTTTAGTCGATCAAGTCAAAGAGTTCTAGAAAGCTGGACCACTCTGTTTTTACGTTGTCATAAGTTCTGTAGTACTGTACTTTACTGTAATTTGGAGCTGTGCGCAACACCAATTTCTGAACCAGCATCATGAGAAAAATCGATGATCTATGATCTTTCCAAGGAGTACGTACGTAATACTGGTACCGGTAGGTACGTATGTACAATGAACGTACCGGTACTTCTGTTGCCTGTTGTACTTCTACAAATATTATTATCACTGTATTTGTACTTTGTACCATGGAACAACTCGTAGTACGGTACGTATTGTGTACTGAAGTCGGATCCTATTTCTGTGGCAACCGAACCGTACCGTACTTTTCGTTGGGGGCGAGAAGCCATCCTGGAACAAAGAAGTCGAACAACAACAATTCAACTGCTCACTGGTCATTACGTACGTGCCTGGTAGAAGTGCTTTTAATTAACGGACGTACCGTACGGAATAGGACATACAGTAAGTAGAAGATCGAAGCAATACTTATGCCTCCTGCCGTTTGGTACCGTACCGTACGAGTTCTCGTACAAGTACGTACTGTAGCGTTTGAGACGAAGAAAAAGGAGAGTTCGTGTTCGACATCTTCCTGCGGCAATCCATCGATCTGGATGGGAAGTCATCAACCAAGACTCATCTAGAGAACCCTCTGGCATACATTCATCAATCGCAACAGCAAGCCTGCAGCAGGTATCTTTCCACTCTCTCTCCTCTCGCTCATGCTTTGGCCCAGACGAGTTACTTACAAAATGACGCAAGTGAAACGTGGCACTGTGCGCTCGGCGCCGTCAAGAAAGCAGCAACGGTACTCGCTCATGAAAATAATAGGAGCTCTGGCTCTGATTGGTGGCTTTGCTATACTTCTTTTCCAGAGTGATCCATTCCCTGGGGTAAGAAAAGCTGCCATGCGCCATCGAAGGGATCTTAAAAAATCAGGGGCGGACGTAAACATTGTAACCGGGGAGATTAAAGAAGAGAAAAAGCGACCTGACGCGAACGATAGCCACACTTTCACCTTCGAACTTTCCGCTCTCAATGACGGGAAGAAGGGGGAGATTGTGATTGAACTAAGACCTGAGTGGGCTCCTCTCGGTGTTGAACATTTTATTCAATTGCTGGACGATGACTTTTACAAAGATGCCAAGTTCTTTCGTGTGGTGGACAATTTTATTGTCCAGTTTGGTATTGCTGCCATTCCGTCAAAGAAATATAAAACTCCAATCAAGGATGACCCAGTTGCTCAAACAAATGCTAGGGGGACCATCACTTATGCGACGTCTGGACCGAATACGCGAACAACACAGATGTTTATCAATACCAGGAAAGACGGAAACAAGTTTTTGGACAAGCAGGGATTTGCACCAATCGGAGAGGTTATCAAAGGCATGGATTTGGTCGATCAAATATATGCTGGTTATGCAGAGAAGCCTAACCAAGGAAAGATTCAAGCGAGAGGTAATGAATATCTTGACAAGGAATTCCCATTACTATCCTACATTTCCAAGACACGCCGAGGAACCTCTTAATGGAACACATTTGCATTCATATTCAAAATAATGATGACCTACAAACGTTGAACTAGTTACCAGTTTTTCCATCGGTTGTATTCTCTAGAATTCCGCATTGACATGCTTTGAGTAAATCCATTCAGAACTGAAGACAAAAGGACTTCTTTCAGTGTCAAAATTCTTTCCCCCGTATTCCAAACAGTTGTAATATTTCGAGATCAGATCGGCGAGAGGTTTCTGGCTTTTCCATGGCTCAGCGTTTTGAATATAATCCATGACATCTAAGTGACTATCGAATTCACGATAAGTGTCTTCCTTTTCATCGACCGCACTGTTGCTTGTTGCAGATATTTTCTCTTGTGTCGAAGAGATAGATGTGTTGTAATAACCCGGGGAAAGTTCGGATTCATGGTAAGGCCTTCTCATAGACTGCATACGATTGTACAAGCGGGCGTAGAAGGCACTTTGCGCCCCCGAGGTTAGATTTTTCCGCTGCTTGGAATGGTATGTCCTAGCTTTCACGACTTCCTGCTTTATCTCGTCGTCAACTTTAGCGCATTTCATCACATGCTTTTCGACACTTGACGCCGCTGTCGACAAAGACTCGTAGCTGCCGTAAAAATACCTGCCTCCAGCAACGCCGAGACAATGACGGCAGACAATGTAGGGTTGTCCCGCTCTGTTTTCGTCGTCCGGTGTCGCTATACCTATTACTGTTTGACTCATGACGATGGCCACATAATCTGTCAAGTTGGCACGATCCTTTGGGCGAATAACCTCAAACCCGTCACCAGATTCATGACATTTCGATCCTTTGCTTGGACCAAGATTCACTCCACTATCCTCCTTCATTTGAGACAGTAACTTTGAGGGAAAACTCTGCTCACAATGGTACTCTTCAACTGGCAATTTGATGGATGGGGAGAAAAGATCCTGATGATTTTCTGATAAAAATTTGATGAGATCACGTACAATAATTATAGTTTGTTGGTATTCTTGAATAGGAAGATTGGCCTCTTGCAGAATAGTTGGTGCGATTATAAGGAACTTGAAGAGGTACCGACAGTCTAGTATATCACTCCATTGCTTTCCTTCGTCGAGTTGGAGGCTATCTTCTTTTCCAAACGTTCGAGGAACTAACTTGTCGAACAGAGATATGAGCTCGATAGCAACTTTATCAATTTTTTGTTGCATATTTGCAACTGTCAAAGTATCGGTTTCATCAATACTTGCTATAGTTGAAGACACAAATAAATCTACAACTCTTTTGATTGACAAGGTTTGACCTGTTCCGTCCCCTTGTGAAACTTCGTTATTCTGTTCCAAACATTGAATCAAGAGCCGTTTTGTTAGCTTCGGAACGTAACCAAGACCGAAGCTGTTTGATTCTGTGGCGTAATTCGATCTCTTTTTTAACAACGAATCCTTGCGATGATAATTTATATTTTGGCTTTTCACTGGTACCGGTGGAACGAAAGAAATTTCCGAGGGTGCATCACCAGCAATGAGACTCCAACCTTCCTGTTTGAGGTGAGGCCAAACGAGGCCAAAGAAGAAGGGCTTCGAGGATGGCGTTGGTGACAACTGATTAGTTGTTCCCAATGGTTCCTTTGATTCTGATCCCTGTATGGAATGAACCGATTGCTTATCGATTTCAAAATTTTCTAAGGAAGGATTTTTCACTTTCGTCCCACCTAGTGCTCTCTGTGCGGCGTCAAGTATCTGTGATTCAATCGTAACAAAACTGCTCTTCACATCATCTAGAGCAAGTGTGTACAAAGAAGATTGTACCGCGGTTCGAACTACGGCAAGAATTTGCGTTTTGACATACCAGTGAACGTCGATGCAAGTTCCTTCCAAGGCCACAGTATTTTTCAAGTCTCGGAAACAAGTAACTTGCTTTCCCTGTGAACTCCGTTCTTCGTGCACAGCTACAATTTGAATTTCTTTGACAGAATCGAGTGTGGAAACTGGCTCATTGCATAGCTCCATTGCATTTACGTATGGTCGAATGAATAAGGTCTCCTTGATATCATCAAATGAAGGCAAAATGTTTGAATCTAGTCGGCAGCCTTTTTTGTACACCAAAGCGAATTTTGTCAACTCATTCTCGTAGTTGGTGTGGGAATCAAAGACGGATGATTCTCTCAATTCCAAAATGCAGTCCAAGACCAAAGACTGAAGCTTTTTGGTCAGATTTTCTCCGAGACTGAATTCTCCACATTCTGCGGAGAGTCCAACAAATAGATCTAGAGTGCAATGGAAGAGTTTGTTGGCCATTGGACACCATAGATTCTTTGTGCTTGCGAATCCACTGAACCCTCTGTACACGAACTCGTGGTTTATCTCGTGTATGATTTCTTTTCTGATTGGCTCCGCTACAATGGATTTGAGTTCCAAGTTATCTTCAAGCTTATCAACAAATTCTTTGGTCCAATATAGTTCTGCGGATACGTGTCGGCAAGTCAGATCAGTTTTGGTGCTCTGAAGATTTTCAAAAATCTTTACTGCAACCCAATGAATTCGCCTTCTTGCAAGTACCAATTCTGTGGAAGTTAACGATGAAATGCCAGGTTCATTTTTTTCATTACAAAATGGCGGTGTGATGCTCTTCAGAGCAGACTCCAAATGTTTGAATACATGTACAGCAATATCTTCAGTCACAAATTCCAACAGCTCTATCAGTACCGTAATTGGAAGTTTGGATAATCGCTCTTGGATCCATTTTCTTATCTTTCCAGCATTTGTTTCTGCTAGCCAAGACGAATGAAAAGTCTCCAATGCTAGCAGCTCTAACTTTACGGTTTGGCCCTTTTCAATTGGATCCACTAGGCAAACAATGAGTTTCTTTCTGCCATTCCGTAGTACCTCAAACATATTGAATTTTTGTCGGGAACATTTTGTTTCTATAATATCAATTTCATTGTGAACCATAGACACCATCTGTGTTGGATTTGTGTTTTCAACGCCTTCACAAAATGACTTCTTTTGCAAGACAAAATGTTTGATTGCTTCTTCCAACGTGATCCCGAGTTCTTCATAAAATCCAAAAGTCTTCAGTGTTAGAAGCAACGGTTGAGAACAAAACTTTCTTGACTTTCTATCAAAACTTACCGTTATCTGGTTTATTCTGATGGGACGAGAGATTACTTGAAATGGAATTACTTAGTTCGATTGTACCACACGTTGAAGGATCAAAAGGCTTCCTCCCGTTAATTCTTTCTAATTTGCCGCTTAGATCTATTGTGATCGGAACACAACCTTTCTTTTTGTTCACATTGCGTTCCATTGTCAAATCAGTTGCAGCATCATTACCCAGGTATGTAATATATGTATTGCATTTACCCGATGGGCCGATTCGATCTTCCATCTCAAAATGGAAAACATTACGTGTTTTGGATGAAAGCACCGATAATTTGGCTTGAAATTTTGAAGCAGTCTGAAGGATGGGCTTGGCTTTCTTCTTACTGGAGCCGAGATTTTCGAGGTGATTTTTCATTTTGTGCCCCCCTGACTTTGCCTGACCTGGTTTGCTATTGACAACTACTTGAATGTGCTTTGCATTTCGTGCTCTGTTGAGTTCAACAAGCTCTGATTCACCTAGCGAAGCAGCCTTGGTTCGAACTAAGGTTTTCCATCCACTAATAGAAGCCACTGCTCCAAGACCTTTAAGAGCCGGCATCCCTCTGTCTTCTCTCCATTTCATGAATGCCTTTGCGATATCAGTAGTGCGTGTAGCGAGAAAATCTGCAGCTGTGGAAATATTCATCGAAGCTAGTAAGAATTCTTTGTTTGATGATGACAACGCATCAAAAGGATTCATTGAGGCACTTTTTCTCATTCGAGGAGGTTGTTTAGAAACGCTCCTTGACTTTCGATCTGAATCTTTCGTTGAGGCACTTTTTCTGAAGCGAGGGGATTCTTTCGAAACACTTCTTGACGTTCGATTATCATTCAAATTAGGGCCGATTTCTCCAACTTTGTAGACATTATCGTGTCCGGTATTTTCGATGCCGTCAATTCTCTTTTTCATCTGCGAAGACCAGTCATGAAGTTGGGTTATGCATGATTCGACTATGACTTTTTCTCCGTTCTTTTGTGGAGAATTCATCTGAACCAGAGCTTTCAAAAGGCGTGAATTTTTCCCTTTACTAGTTTCAATAAAGTTTCGCGCACAGGTAATCCCTACAGATTTGAACATATCCAATTTTTGCTCGTCAGCGAAAAAGTTGGAGAAAAATTCTGGAGAATCCAAAGCACTGCAAGCTTTGGAAGAACTCGTTTCACTTTGTTGTTTCGATTGACCCCTGTTGTCGTCCAATCCAATCATTTTTATTTCTGAATCAGTCGCCTCTATCATTCTCTCTTCCGAGATGAATCTCCCTTCGGAACTTTGAATCAGAAGCTGCTCTTTCATTTGAGTTTTCCACGCCGATACCATTGCTACCGCACTCGAGCTTTTTAATTCTGAAAGCCCTTTCGTAGCTCTCCATTTCGAAAACTCATCTGCAATTTTTGTGGTCTTCTGTTCTATAAACTGTGCAGCTGAAAACATCTTAGAATGATCAATTAGGAATTCTTTCGCGACGCCAGATAAAACTCCCATAGCTCCTGTAATCCGTTTCGAAGTTTCGTTACCACCAAGTAGCTTTCCCTTCAGACTTTCTTCAATGCATGTGCCAATCCTACTCAGATGCTTTGAAAGAGAATGTAAGTTCATATCTCTCAGACCACATTGTCTTCTCCAGGCCCGAAACATTACCACGACAGGTCCACTCTCAGTCCTTCTGAGACACAAAAAATCGAAAGCGGATTTGACACGAATAGACTTCAGGAACTGGAGGGTGCCGATTGGAAATAACAAAGACAACGGTCCATCTAGAAGCGGAAATTGATCGTTATCGGATGTGTTGAAGTCCCCTTGTCTCCACGTTTCAATTGAGTTTCTCCATACGTTGAGTTTTTTACCTGCAAGAAACGCTCGACTTGAGCTATGTTCAGCAACACTATGCCATGATTCCGATGAGAATACTCTTCCCGAGGCTTTCTCGTCCTGTCCATTTGGAGTTTCGATTTCTAATTTCTTCGATTCATGAATCATTGTGGGGTTTTCTTTCAAATTTAACATTAGCTTTTCGCGGACCCTTTGCCTTGAAGAAGCATCTTTCACAGTTTGATCCTCGTTAAGAACCCATTCGAGTTGCTCCAGCGTAAAAATAAAACATACGGTACTCAAGAAATTACAGTCTTGCCTTGGTAAAATTCTGAGCAAGTCAATCTTTCCATTTAAGATTTCACGAGCTGCCATTTTCTCTTTTCCGGTTGATCTTTTCTTTGTTTTCCTCGTCACCACCCTCTTCTCAATCTTCGAGAATAGGTTCGTTTCATCGATTGTCGAGTTCATTTTATTGACCGTTTTTGCAATTGAGTCAGAAATCGCTCCATTTACGTCTGGACGAATACTTGATCTTCTTTTTGGTATCTTTTTATACACATCAAAATCAAAAGTTTGATCTTCTTCCGCGTCTTCAAAAATACCTGCACTTGTGACAGTTTTCAATACTGAATTATGACTCGTAGTAGAGCCCCGATCGATAGGAACAGGGCCATAGTTACATTTACTTCCCAGAGTCAAAGAATCCTCGAAGGAAAGTCGAATCCGCTTGGATTGTTGAAAACATAGGCTCCGTTCTTCGCTCCGCAAGACACTTGGAATATGAGGATCTCGTTCTCTCTTATTCGCCAACGTTGGACTTTTACAGGATTTCGAAACTGTTGTTGACAGGATCAGTTCGCTCAATTTCGTACTATCTGCTCCACTCTTTGTTTCAGAGTCCGTAGAAAAGTTTGTAGATGTCTCCATCGATGAAGTTTTCATTTCTTGGAAATCATTTGTTGCCCCATCGGTGTGTAGAGTGATAGTATGCTCTTTGCTTTCAAGTTCTTCGTGGACTGTCGACTGCATTTTACGAATCATTCTTCTGGTCTCCAATTCCGATTTGGTTGTTACGTCAGCTGAGATATATAGTCCTTGATTTTCATGGTTGGTCATCTTGTGATCGTGACATGACCCATCGTTGAACTGGGTAGTAGCTGCGGTGAATTCTCCGTTTCGAATATGGCTTTCAGGCGTTGGCTTCATGTCATTCGAGGTGTCTGCATTCTCCAAAACTTTTTTGGAAGTCACCTCAGTGAGGTTTTCTATTTGGGGACTTTCAAAAGCCATCTGATGGTCAGCATGTGCCCCATTCTTCTGTTGCCTGGTAGCACAGTCCATCACTGATAGATTCAATCCGCGTTGTACCAACTCCTTTCTTGACGATGACAAGCCATTATTGACATCTTGGTTTGATTCTTTCGAAATCATTTCTGGCATTAGTCTGAAATTCGAACAACAACAAGAATATGTAGATTACGTTGTGTGAGTCAATTAATCTTCAAAATTGAACTGTACGCATACTATTATATGCTGAGAACCAACAAACTACGTTCGATCCTTTGCATAGCTTTCGAACATCAAATTCAGAACAGATTATCGCTGGCGTAAAAGCTAGTAATAATTGGTACCTATCTTTCAACGATCATACGGTACAAGAACGCCGATCGACACCCTAATCCCATAAGGCCAGCCGAGGCGTCAAATTGAGAGGTGCTTCGAAAAATATTATTGAACGTAGCGTTGCAGTTCCATTGCTATGATATTGATTATGTCTCCTCAAAGCATACTTCGTAGTATAATCAACAATCGCTAGTATGCTGATACAGTACTGAACTCGTACTTACGGTGTCAGTTCGAAAATAAAAGTATGAGAAATTCGCAGCAATAAAACTTGGTCATATATTTGGATACCAGACTTCGCAATATCCTTAGTAGTCGTCGACGTCGGATTAAACTTATCGCGGTGAAGTGTTTTGATCGGATAATGGATAATTGAATTTGCAGGTTGATTCGTTGTCGTTGCAGTTGTATGATTGAACAAGAGATGAAACGATTGTACCTGTAGGGAGGTACCTGGTACTGTACTGTAGTTTCGGAGTTCACCTACAGTAAGCTGTCAGAAGTAATACTTCTCATCATAATTCTGGACCTACACATCTAGTGCCTTGAAGAAACCATTATTTTAATTTTATTTTACTGTACGTATTTTTCGTAGCGCATCGGACAGTACCGAGTACGATAGCGTTACATAGTTTGTACGTACGTACAATAAAGAACATTGTACGTACCCGTAGCGTACGTAGGAAACGAAGAACGAAAGGGGAGGTCCGGTTCATCAACTGCAAGTACTGTACGTACTTCGTACTTCTATGTACCTTACATACGGTACAGAATTTTGAATTTTGACCGTACAGGTACGAGGTTGTGGTGTGAAATATCGCGTGACAGCTTTTTTCGGTACTATTTCTACACAGGCCTACGTGAAGAACAGTGCGATATATTACACCCTGGAGCTCAAGCTGTCACTTAGTTCCACCTGGAACCAAAAAGGAACTATTTACAAGGCTGCTGATAGGGAGAAGGACGATAGATACAGGGAAGGACGATACGGAGGAGCTGCTGTTGATGATACGAGGCTGCTGATACATACAGAGGATGCTGATACGAGGCTGCTGATACGGAGGCTGGCTGATATGGAGGCTCGCTGATACGGAGGATGCTGATACGAGGCTGCTGATACGGAGGCTGGCTGATATGGAGGCTCGCTGATACGGAGGATGCTGATACGAGGCTGCTGCTGATATGAGGCTGCTGATACAGACGAGGAGCTGCTGATACTACGGAGGCTTGCTGATACGGACAAGGATGCTGATGCGGTGGAGGTGCTGATACGGAGGATGCTGATACGACAAGTATTCTGATACGAGTATTTTCACGACAATTTTTTGCTGTTGCTTAGATCTAGTGATTCTTCTAAACCACTCGGTCAATCAATCCGAGACTTCTTCCGGATCCCCCTGTCCTTGTTATAATGAAGAGGTCGTGTATATCAATCGCGCTGTTAGTGGTGGTTAAAGTGTTGAACTGGAGGAGTGACAGGTCCCTATGCTGGAGGTTGTGTTAACAATGAGTTTTTCGGAAAATTCCGTGCGCAGAGAAATCAAGTAGCCGGAAAAGGTTCTCTGGCAAGAAACACATACAATACGCACATGTATGGAAAGACAAAAGAAAACCCTTTCCAGCTAATGGATTCTCAAATTCTGATTGGTGCTTTGGTAGCATTAACAAGCAAGCAAAGCTTTAGCTGATTATTCAAAATGACTCGCAAAATTATGACTCATAACCTGTTATAAATAGGACTAACCTGTTATAAATCGGACGCAATATTTCACACCCCAGCCTCGTACGGCTTGCATGGGACATACGGTACCAGTTATTTTGAAGTAAAATGCGTCAACAGTAAAATCCTACCAGGGCCTACAGACCTCAATGTCATTCTACTCTAACAGAAAAAATTATTACTAGTAAAATCACAGTAATTTTGAAGCCAAATATTTTAGTACTGGTCCTACACAGATCTACTAGTTTTCGGTCACTTTTTCCACTACAAACAGCTCAATGAGGTAAAATAAGCTAAACACAACAGCTCCGGAAAGGCTTGTAATGAGATCCCCTTTGGGGAAAGCTTCTTAATAGTATTGGGAAGAGCCCCATGTGTCATTGTTACAAAATTATAGGCCTTGGGGGAGTCGGTTCTCCATTAACAGCTGGTATACAAGACCGCCTCCTAGTTAGAAAATAGTCCAGAACTCTATCAAGAAACAACTTTAGACCACCAGACTAAGCGCCCAGACCAAGATGATACAATTACTTAGCAATCCATGTCATTGGGATGCTTAAGGATGCTATGGCGGCTTCTTAGAACTGGTATGTCAAAGTTACAGTAGTAGTGGTCCAAAATTCCTGCATTAATTTCAGCTGTAATTTTATATCGAAAAAAATGGTACTATTTGTTGTCTTAGCCGTACCAGGTAGGATGCAGTAGAGCTACTAGTAAGTACAATTCCAGTGCTGGCATGTGAAAGGCAATTCTGAACCTCCAGGGCTGGCTGGCTTGCCTGCCATCTGCATGTACCCCCTGTACATTATAGTACCGTAGTACAAATCCTACATGCTATGAATATGTGTTATTTTACAGCAAATTCAGTACTGGAATACCTCCATCCAATGCTGCTGCACCTCTCGCAACCACCAAAATATGCTAAAATGAACAAGCAAACACATCAAAATGCTTCATCTGCAAGCATTTATTCATACTCAAGCAATTCGTGTTTGTGTTTAGGGATACTCAAGGAGCTGACATGTGGACACTTCATACTCAAGCGATTTGCATTTTTGGATAGTCAAGGAGCTAGTGTGTAGACGCTTTGGATACTCAAGGGACCAGCATGCAGAAGATTTGATACTCAAGCAATTTCCATTTGCATTTGTGGATACTCAAGGGACCGGTGTGTGGATACGTTTGCGTTTGCAGATACTCAAGGGACTACTAGTGTGCGGACACATTCGCGTTTGCAGATACTCAAGGGACATTTTTGTTAGTGGGTACTCAAGCAATTTGCATTTGCATTTGCAGATACTCAAGGGATCAGCATGCGGAACATCCATACTCAAGGGGACTGGCATACAAACCATTCAACACAGACCAATCTGTCTGAAGGGTGTAGTGCCAAGGTAATATGTCTACTGGCCGGCCAGCTACAATGGTAGGAGGAGAGCATATTCATCATGGATGTGATGATTGTCATCACAGAAGTGGGGCATGTCATCATAAGGGCAGTGTTTGTGGATACTTAAAGGACTCCCATTTCTTCAAGTCAATCACCAGTCTTATCAATGAGGAAATTAATCTTTGATTCACTGGATGATTTTGTACTAGTACAAGTTTAACATCAGTTTTTCCAAAAAAGCTACAATCAACCAATTTATGAGACACTGATACAGAGTATGCTGATACGGAGAGCACACTGATTCCCTGATAAAAGTCGTTGATATGGAGCAGCCACTGATATGAGTTACTAATATGGAGGTATGCTGATACAACATGGAGGAGCTATTGGTGATATGAGTTGCTGATGCAGAGGAGTACTCTGATACTGAGTACGCTGATATGATACGGAGGAGCCACTGATATGGAGGAGTATGTTGGTGATATGAGTTGCTGATATGGAGGAGTACACTGATACAGATTATGCTGATACTACAGCTGCTGATACAGAGGAGTACACTGTTACAGATTATGCTGATACGGAGTATGCTGATATGGAGGACACTGCTGATACAGAGTATGCTCCTGATACTACAGACTATGGAGGAGGATGCTGGTATGGAGTATGATGAGAAGGAGTATGCTGATAGTAAAGAGGACACTGATATGGAGTATGCTGATATGGAAGACACTGATATGGAAGACACTGATACGGAGGAGCCCAGTTTTAAAAGAATCAGGTTTGAAATCTGAAAAATCAGGCACAGAAGCAATGGGTAAAATGGATTCAGTTCTTGCTGAATAAATCCTGGCACGGCCCTCAGCCATTCTCTGTGCCAGAATTTTTCAGAAGTTGAATGACAATTTTTAACTGTTTATATTGCATTGACAGTTGATATAATGGGTTTTACCTGAAAAAATGAGCTAAAAATTTCTACTAGCATTTGTACGGGGATTGCCTTTAACTTGCCAGCACTGGAATTGTACTTACTACTAATAGCTATTATGCAGGGGTCCCCTGTCCCCTGGTAGTACTACGTACCGATGAGTTGCACACACTTAACTCGTATGTACAGAAAGTCGAAACGTTCGACCATCACCCGACCCATCACCCATCTCGTCTATCAGTCATTACGTACGTAAGTACTCGTACTCGTAAACCGAATACCGCAGAGTACATTTATTAGTTGGGTTTTGCGGCCGGTGCTTTCTTGTATCCGCTGGGCATCAATCATTTTTGATGCATCCAGAAGGCCATCAACTACCTTTAGGTACAAGCCGCCATGGAAGCTATTTCACCCGGCCATCATTTTCGGAAAGATAATGGTAAAGCAATCGTGTTAAGAATCGCATTCTGCATGCTTTATATAGCATCTTCTGCAGGATTATTACTTCCATCAACTTTGACAAATCGAGTGGCAAACAGTAGCAACAAGTCGTCTGTGCCTCGGTCAATATTGTGGTCAAAAAAAGATACCAAAGAAGCAACAGATAAAGAAGAAATCAACTTGGATGAAGATAATTCGTCAAACAATAAACCCTGTTTTTGGAAACCGAAAGGGCCGAGAAGTTGGTGGGTAGAGAGAGTTAAACTCGAAAACCTAGAAATTGGACAGGAACTCTCAGGGCACGTCGTTCAATACAATTTGGAAGCGAAGACTGGTCCAAAACTCTACTTTGAATGCGGGATTGGAAGAACGGATAAAAATGGAGATTGGTCAATTGTGAATGGCATGCTAAGGCTTGATAAAGGTAAGCCTTCGGTAGCAAGGAAGCGTGCGGCACGTTTTCGCCAAAAAGACCAAGTTCAATTATTTGTTTCCCGGGTTCAAAAGGGATGCGGTCGGCTAGAAGTTTGTGCCAAGATTGAACAGGTTCAGAAATACGATGAGGAACCGAAAATATCCGTGACGACGTTGAAGAAAAGTCAAGAAGTTGTTGGGAAGGTTGTAAAATTATATCCTTATGGTGCAATCATTGATATTGGTGCGAATGTTCGAGGTCTCCTTCATATTACAAAAGTTGCTCGCTTGTTGGATCAATACGTAAGTAAAGAAGAAGGTTTAAAAAAAGCAGGATTCGAAAAGGGTGCCAAAGTTAGACTTATAGTAGAGTCAGTTGAGAAAAGAAGGCTTTCTCTGGATTTCACTGATGACGTCAAAGAGGATGCGCGCAAAGAAAAAGAGCAAAAGCAACAATTGATTGATGAATCAAATGATTCACAGAAAAGGGATGAACTTGATGCTTGGAAAGAATATGGAAACCAAAAATATCAGGACGACAATAATTTAAATGATGGTACAGATGATGCAATCAATGATGGGAACGAGTACAACAAGGGGTATAATGACGAGTATGACGAAGAGTATGAAGACGACTACGATGACAGATATGACGAAGAAATGGACATAGAGTCATCATTAGGACTAGATATGTACTAGCTCTTCAAATAATCAATACTAAGTCAATTGCGTTCCCCTTACTTTTTCAAAAACCATTACCACGTTCATTTCTGCGAAAAATCCACTTCCTTCCAATAATGTTTGGCCGGCATTTTGAAATCGTTATCCTCCTCCCATTTTCCACCATCCAAAAATAATTTCGGACTATCAACAGTCATCCATATATCTTCTTTTTTTCCCATCCCATTGAGTCTAATCCGGACATCATTGTTTAATCGTTCAAAAATGTATCCAGCAAAGCATTCTTCACTTTCCTCTTGATCCTCACTCTCATTCGTTGAAGAAGTATCCCTGCCGTCATTTCTGTCAATCACTGCTGGTATAATACATAACACTCTATCTGAGGGTTTTAATGTTTTCCGATTTATTTGCTTGGCCAAGTGCCAGACTTCTTTTTCTTCGATCCCATTCAATTTTCGGGATTTTTTCGATTTCGATTTTTTTGGTGCTGTTGTCTGCATCACTTCGACCCAGAAGTCCTTAGCTTTCGAATTTTTTCCAATTGTTTTGCTATCATCGGTATTATTTTTTAGTTTCTTAGGATTGCTTCCATATGATGCATTGGATATTTCTTCTTCCGCTCGTTTCTTCTTGACCCTCGCCACCCAATCTTTCCATGTTACTCTCTTTGTTTGTAAGACCTCTCTTTCATAGCGCAGTAACAAATTTTCAAATTTTTTAACATCCATTCGTACTGAATCCGGCCGACAATTACAAACTTTCGCAGTAAGTCCATATGGGATCCATTCGGGTGTTGCGAAGTTGGTTGCCTCTGCAACATTGAAACCTGTGTTGAAGCCCGAATGATAACTTCCAGGAAATGTTATTATAGCATCACCTGGGTATTGCACAGTCATCGTATAAGGGATTCCTGCCTTTTTCAATACAGCTGGTGATACAAGTGATCGTTTGTGGCGCAAATATTCGGAGCATTGTTTCTTAGCATGGACATAGTTGGATTCCATGAAATGTTCGAAACGTCGGGAGTCTTCTCCTTCTGCAACAGCATACCATACTTTTGGGGCTCCCGCATGCAAATAGTTGATCGAGAAAAGATTCATATCCTCTGTGTGGGCACAGAAAACCGATGCCCACATTCCAAAATACAAATAAGGTGTGGTTACACCAGGGATTCCACCATATTTATCATCTTGCTGATCTATCAGAAGCAACTGCAGGCAAGACTGTAGCTTTGATAAGTTCCAATCGCAATCATCATCCTTTCCAAACAATGTTCCATCCATATCAGCTCCATACATCGAAGATTGCATTGTTGGACCAAGTCTTTTCCAAAATTTTCTTTCTAGCATCTCAATTGAATGGTCTTTCTTCGCCCCGACTTGGCTTTCCATATACTTGTCCGCTTTTTCCCTGAATTCGGAAACTGTGATAGGATTATTATCCAAAAACGTAAATTCGTACACACCTCCGATTCCATGCACAATCTGCGTCATCGGAGATGGAAGCATCATATCCCCCAATGGCGTCCCAGATTGCCAATCTTTCCCCCTTCCCGTTTTATCTTTAGCTATTCCATCGTGAATGGAAAATTCCTCTGGTAAGGTTATCCTTGCCAGCCCTGATACAATTTACCACATTAAAGATGCAGTTTATGTGAGAATGCCAGTATGATATCAAAGAGATCTATCACAAATAAAAAATCTTACCATAATCATAACTGATCTTTGGGGTGTTGGCGCGATAGCGTTTGCTACTCTCGTTGGTGGAGTTACCCCTCGTTCCGTGTCTCCCATTCACTGCCGGAGGCTCTTCTTCATTATCACTGAACCCGACTTCGCATTGACTCAATATTGTATGGCGAACATAATCAGAGAAAGTGGTTGATCGAAGTTCATCAAGTGTCGGCTCGAAATGCTTGCACTGAATTGGATAATTAGATTTGGTCTTGCAAAAACGCCGTGCTTCCTCTTGAACCTTTCTATCTCTATAGTGTGCTGGCATGGCTAGTATGAGGGCGAAGTAATCGTAGAGCTCTATTAGAATATAGCTAGTCAGCGATATCAAAGGAAGTTTTCGGGAAAATATCTTCCACTATTCACTATTCCAATGTCGTACTGGTACGATTGAAAAGCGATCAGATACGAGTACTCTTCGCCCCAGTTTGTTTCGGTTCAGATGTTTAGTTGTTGTGTGGCATGACACTCGTACGATTGGCAAGCAAAAAGTGTTGTTCTTTACGCTGTTTTTTTAGGCTTTTTATCCCACGAATAACCATGCTCCAAAATTATTTATTTCACGAACTGAAAGGAAAAACCAATTTCTTTGTCTGTCCTCGTCCGTCATATAGCAACAGTGCAAGGTAGAAATTGTTATTGGGCCTAATTTTGTTTTCAAAGTGCCGGTACGTTCGGTACTACGATTCAGAGTACGACCCCGCCCTGGCTTGAGTAATACGTATTAGTACGAGTAAGTACGTACGTAACGGAGGTCATACGGTAATAAGTACTACAAGTACTTCGTAATAATGGTACTTGTAATCAAAGGAGTCAAACAGCGTATTTTTGCCTGTCGAAACCCGCAAACGCCGGAATTCCGGTATCGTTAGGAGTTCTGTTGAGCGGAGACCAATGGTACAGTCGGGCATTCTGTCACTCCTACGATTGAAGTAATGGGACACCTCCTTTTGATAGTGCCCTTTCGATTTGACTACTCAGAATTGTCCAGGGAGCTCTCCTTCCTATGGTTTTGGACGTCGCCACCAGTAGTAACTTCAATTGCACCATTTCTTGCCCCTCTCCCTTCCACTCTCTTGCACATAGCTTCTCAACCAGAAGGCGCCAGATTGTGGTTCTTTGCTCTGTACACCTTCTTTTGATAGTGCCCTATTGATTCGTTCACTCAGAATTGACCAAGGATCTCCCCTTGCAGTTGTTTTTCAAGCCACCACGGTGGTGTGTTGTTGTTCCTCCTTAATTCCTTTCTCCATAGGTCCTGCTTTGAAGATTTATTTGGAACCAAATACTACAGTTCCTTAAACAAAGCCTACATGTGACTGTACTAATTGAATGCTTCTCTTTCCACTTGTCCAATTCCCAAAAAGATCTGATGGTTGGTTATAAAGATACAGCTATCACCATTACAAATTTTGGTCATTTGCCATATGTAAGAATACAGTAGTAGTAGCTCAAAGAGATTAGATGCAACACAAATGACACTCAATGGCCATATGAAGCAGAGGGAGAGCTTTGTAGTGGCACCCTTCTTGTGTTCATAGGTGCTCTGGATCTGAAGTTATCAGTCTCACCATGGCAAAGATGGTGTTTTAGCGATAGCATGACTAAATCAGTTTGAGTAGAATTACTTTTTTCCAAGTAGTGCACAGTAGGCTTTTTACAGATAACGCATTTCATATTGAAGTAACTGGTACATCACAACAAACAATTTGTATTTTGAGGAGCTTTCCTTCTTTGGGATGACGTGACTTAGCTCATGTTTTGTGTGTTTGATCCAGACTCCAATCACACAAACACACTCAAGTTACATCATACAGCAAATAGAAGCAGTTCATCTGGTGAACGCATGAGTCCCATGGCAAAAACCACTTTGTAGCACCAGCTCTTTCAGCAAAGATTGTTCATGCTAATTGTTGTGAGAAATGCATTACGGCATAAATGCCTAGTCGTTACTTGCAAGGTCGTGAAACTGGAGGGTTAACACTGAATCTTAGCTGCTAGAAAATTTTCTCGAACAGAAAATGAAGTGAAATGTTATTGCTCATAGGTTTGCGTCTGTCAGATTCAGAGTTTCAATACATTACAATACTATGAAATGTAAACATTGGCAGCACAGAAGTGTCGCAAATATTACCTCTGACAGATCTCTGTCTAGCAGATGAGAGCTTCTTGGGGGAAACATTTTTACTTTACCACATATTACAACTAATACGAACGATTGATTATGAAATGCAAGTTGCAGTTTCACGGATATGGCATTGACTGAATTCGTTTCAACATAATTATCACGACTTGAATGAGTTTGGCCTCACGTGAATCGAAACTTCTCCTTTGTTGATGTTTTGCTGACACAGCTTCTTCACTATATTCGGGCTTGAATCACAATTCTGAAACTAGACGTCGCAAATCCTCCTCGCATTGTTCTTTAATTCCTTCTCCGTATTGCTGGTGCCTCTTTGCTTCCTTTTTCCAATATTGAACCTGGGATTCTAATTCCTGCCAATAAAAAAGCTGCTCTTGTAAGCGCTTGTTAGTACCGCTGTTGTCGATGTCGCCATTGTTGTCTTCGCTATCCGAAATACCCATCACGTGATGCACCTGTCTGAGGCGCTCTTTGCACGATGACAATTCAAGTTGGAATAGAGAGCGTTCATTCAATAACATACCACTCCAGGTCACGACGGAGAAAACAGTGATATTTGCAAAACAGAGAAATCCGATCCAAAACAGGATTTTAAGCAAATTTCCAGTTTTGTCAGGTTTGGGATCGACGAATGTAAGATCATTTTCGCATTTGTCTAGATTTTCGTCGGTTGATTTTTGAGGAGTCGGGATGGAGCCGAGAGTTTCAATCGGTTTTTCCGTCTTGGTAGTTATTGTAGCTGGAGCTGGTGCTGGTGCTGGTGCTATTGCCGTTGATACTGATACTGGTTTTATAAGTGAATTTTCGATTGGTGGTGCAAGGTGCAGCACTAAATTCTCCTCCTCGGCGTCAGAGTCTCTGGGAGAACATTCGATCGGTGTATGAAAGTCCCTACCGACGGCAATTGCTGCGTTATTTCTTCCACCTTTAGGAGTCGATGGCTTCCTTTCAACATTTGATACCCTGGGTGCCGAGGAGGTGGACGTGTTTTGCTTCTTACGCAACGGAGACGCTCCGGATGAGTCGCTGTCGTCACCAACAGTTTGTTCATCATTTTTCCTAGATTTGCCCTTGGTGGCAGCGAAGGCAGGTGATTTTCTTTTCCCGGCCATAGTGAGTAAAGAATTGTACACTCTGGGTCCCTTCTCCTGCCAGTTTTGGTTTATGATGGCAAGGGTTTGTTGGAAATGGTGGCGATCTCCTGTCGTCCGAAAGTACGAGTACTGTGTGGTGAAAAGATCTGACCGAGTGCCGAGCGTACCGTACGGTATGAGAACGGTCATTTTGATCGTTTCGCACGATAGCGCTCCTATCCTTGTTATCTGGTACTTCGCGGTAGTGCTACGTACTTGTTTGGGTTCGAATTAAGACTATCCCTTTATAACAGGTTATGAGTACACAAAACGCGCCAGTTTTTTGCTAACTTTGCTTGCTTGTTAACTCCAGCAAAAGCACCAATCAGAATTAGAGAATCCATCAGTGGGAAAGAGTTTTCCCTCCTCTTTCGTTACATGTGCATATTGTATATGTTTCCTGTCAGAGAACGTTTTCGGGCTTGTTGATTTCTCTCCTCACCGAAAATAAAAAATTTTCTCATAAAATCAACCTCAACAAGGCAAGCTGTCACTCCTCCAGAACTTTATGAATACCCAACCAATCGCGCTCACAAGACAAGTGTTACAATCCTTACACTAAGCGGAAGAGGACTGTGAAGTAGCGGATCGATCGACCGAGTGGTTTAGAAGCATCAGGAGTCCTACGTACAGACGTGAAAACAGCAACAAACAGCAACGACGAACTCCCCAGTGTAACTAAAACGAATCGACCTTCCCCCCCTTAACAAAGACAACCAGTGTGTCGGACGTCCTTAATACATCAAAKGAGACTTGATCCCGAAGTATCGTTGCAATCGGCCCAGTATTTTGAAAGAAAAAGCAGTTTTTGCTGTATTTTGAGTGTATTTCGGCCCCTGAAATGAGCAATAGCACCAATAAGAAGATGAAAACAAGCATGCCAGGGCCCCCCAGAGCTAGCGCTGTACTCCCAGTATCACTATCGATCCGGTCTATCACCAAGGGATGCGTGGAAACGCATGCTGAATCAGGAGTGGGGTTGGCGATTTGCAACAAAGAACCACAGGAGGGGGGCGGAGGAAAAGCAGGAAATTCAATAGCAACAATGAAGACGC
>CAACVS010000091.1:21910-41029 GCA_900660405.1 Pseudo-nitzschia multistriata
ACTACAACTACAACTACAACTACAACTACAACTACTACTACTACTACAACTACAACTACAACTACAACTACACTACAACTAGTACAACTACAACTAGTACAACTACAACAACTATGAGTAGGTAAGTCTCATTTTTCCATGCATCATCCTGGTGTGTAAAATGGATCTGTCACAGTTAAGACAGCAACAAGCTGTATGTGTTGTTTCCCCATTGATATTAACTGCTGCTGTTCCAGTCATGCCTGTGACAGCCAGAGTTCTGTTGGAAAAGTTCACTCCCAATTCTTTGCAAAGCATCTTACAGTAATGTCAAACAGAATGAATTACTTTTGATTTCCCAGTACCACCAGCCCCTGATGGAAAACAGACAAACTGCTCTTTGTTGWTCATGGTTACCTTGAGATCTTCTATGCATTTGTTGCAGCAAGTATCAATGAATCTTCCTATGGAATCTCTTTTTCTTGATTGTTCAGGAAGATGTAAAGATTTTTCATGGAGGATTGTTTGGCAAAATGAATTTTCTGCTGTAGCAATCTTGGGAATTTTCCAGCAGGTTTTTGTGCCTCAGTTTCAGTTTCCCACTTTTGAGAATTTCCTTGAATTTTGATGAATATTTTGAATCTGTCTGGAGTTCTTCTTTTGCATTCCTAAATGGAAAAAATAGAATCATTGCTGTTTAAGTATATTTTTCCAAAAAGTGATTGGTATCTTTTAGATGATGAATGTTACCATCAATGGGGATGCCTCCAAAGCTTTCACTGCTGTTTAGAAACTTTAAAAATTAACCAATGGAATTGCTAGTGTCTTTTTGCAGGGTGTGGAGTTGACCAATCCATTCTTTCTTTYTTCTTCTTCTTTGATTTGATTCCTTTTGTTGTGGTGAAGCTAGAAAAAAAACAAGGAACAGAAACATCTTAAAGTGTGCCTGGCCTGCACAAATAATTTGCAACATGAGATTTAAGAAGAAATGCAATGTATTTGGTTTGAACTATATTTGAATCCAAAATGAATTCCTTGGTNGTGCACGAGATTACGTGTACTCTTAGTATGTTTAAGTGTGTATGAAAATTGAAATTATAAGATTAGATTTATTCGTAGAATACCGAGAGCGTTCACGAGAATTCCAAAGTTCCGATTAGAMCCTCATGTAGACCTGGTAGGGATTCTACACGGAGGTTCTCTATTCCGGACTCGTGACATCTTTATTCTTCGTGAGGTATTCTCGAATAGTATCTTAGACCTCTTACAATAATCAACATGATGGATCGTATGATCTATATATATTAATAATACCTTATGATATGTCTGTAGGAATGGTATGTTCTCTCATTCCTTTCTTAGAAGCTTTGTATGGTACGTATGCTTCCCTTTTCAGTATGTACGTATCGATACATTATGTATTCGTTGCATCCGATACAGTACGTATGTTGCATTAGGGACCAGCAATAAATTAAATAATTTGAAACATTTTTTTTTAACTGTAAAAATGACCCTAACAATTTTGTGAGTGTTTGTGTGGGGACCAAAAACCAGCCAGAATTTCGCTCTCCAGTAGAAAAATCGTGGGCCGAAACCGCTCAGGGGTATAGTCGCGCCCATACGGTTTATCGGATAAGTCGTAGTCGTCTTAGTCAATCGTACGACTCAATCGTATCGTGCGAGTGATTTTTACAAAATACAAAATACCTCATTTTTTCTTTTACTTAGGGTCTCCGACACGTGCCGTGCTCGACCGAGCAAAAATTTGATTACCGTACCGGCCGGTAGTACAGTAAAATCTGTACTGTACTACCGTAGGACAGTTTAAGTTCCACCGTTTGAAACGCTTAGCATCATTGATCGTTGATTCGATACAGTAACGGATCAAAACTCGATATCAACGAAGCAGACTTTACAGACGCCATTTCATGATGACCGAGGAAACATATGTACCGAAATACCTCCAAAGTCGGCAAAACCTTCGACTGGTTGACGATGATGAGAAGTTGACTAGCAAAAGAACACGTCGGAGAAAACTACTGAGCATAGATGTTAGTGCCGTGAACACCAAATCGTCTGCAAACATCGACCAGAAGAACTCTGGCGACAAAGATTATCAATTTGGTGACACAACCTACCGCCATGATGGATTTAGCATCGGCAAAGATTATTTACGATGCGATGGGAAAACCCTTACTCGAGGAAAACTCTTTTCAAATTCGACGACCATTGGAGAGATAATAGGACAAGGGAATTTTTCTCAGGTATATAAAGGTACGTTCATCAATGCTAGCAACAGCATGGGAATCGATTGTTCGAAGGAAAACCCTGTTCCGGTGGCAATTAAAAAGAGCACCGTCTTCGACATTTCGGAACAGCGAAAGAAAATGCTGCTGAAAGAATTGAAAGCGCTATCTCAACTCCAATCAAAAGCTCTGGTTGGTTTTCACGGGGCGTTTTTGGAGGATGATGCCGTAGTATTGGTAATGGAGTACATGGATGGAGGATCTTTGGAACAATGGAGACAGAAGAAAAAAACTGATAATATATCGGATTTATTGTCGACGAAATCTTCAAGATTGAAAAGAGAACGATTTGTTGTTTCGATTGCCTATCAGGTACTAAAAGGGCTAGAATACTTGCATAGTCAAAGGATCATTCACCGTGATATCAAACCAGGCAACATTCTGTTGAATAGTCGAGGCGAAGTGAAACTATGCGATTTTGGCATCTCGTCGTTGTACGGAGAAGACGATGCATCCCTTCAGACTACTGTCGTGGGAACATCTCGTTTCATGTCACCCGAACGACTCCGAGCAAAGCCTTACGGTAAGGCCAGCGACATTTGGAGTTTCGGTCTCGTGATTCTGGAACTTTGGAAAGAAGAAATCCCCTTCAAGGAATGTGCGTCTATCGTCAGTCTTGTAATTACGGTGGAAGAAACATCGCTCGATGACTTGCTATCCGGCATTCGGTCGTTATCTGGGAATTTGTGGGACATGTTAGTATTTTGCCTCCAACAGGAACCGGTGAAGCGCATGCCAGCATCGATCCTTCTGCAGGCGCCTTTGTTCACAGCACAGCATCAAATTACAACGCTGGAAGAAGCTAGAATTTTGTTGTTTGAAAATAATCGTCAATTCTGAGAATGCTATAATTTTTTTCTTCAAGATACGAGATGACTAACCAAAGAATCACAAATGGGTCATTCCCGATAGTCTAGATGGTCTAAAGTCTAGTTTAGACTTTTAGTTTAACGGGAATCATTAAAAACAGAGCCCCAACGGACAATTTTTCAGGCGCTCTATAAAAAAGAGGAATCTGGAATCTCAACAGAAATGACTATGACTGGATTCAAAAGTGCACGCGCGGGCGCCATTTTTTTGTGGTACTAAGTAAAACACCAAATTTTGAACAACGNTTTTTGCAAAATATGCAAAGATATGACCAGGAAAGATGATCTCTTGTACTGTTCTGATTTAAATTGAATTTTCCCCATTTCATTTCCTCAATGGTGTATTCCTGCATCAGCTCAATTCCATGCAATCTGGTACTGTAGGATCTGGTACTCAAAAGAAAAAATGGGCTACAAAATTAACTGTAATTCTAGTACTAGTGGTAATAATTTTTGGTGTTTGAATAAAATGTCTTTTTACCCTGTACAGAGCCATAGGGTCTTTACAGGTAACGCATTTTACTCCAATTAAACCTGTATGGTAGAATTTGGTATGTGTGGGAATGACCCAAAGGGTGATTCCACTAAACATATTGTATAGTGTGGGCCAAGCAAAAAAGACGGTTTTAACCGTACATTACCAATTAAAGATATACGTACAYGTATATCGGTCAATACTTATCGGACGTCCTTCTCCCCCACGGCATAAGAAAGCTCTTTGAATTATCTTTTTAACCATGTGCTTATCATACTTAAGCATTGGTTGGGGAAAAAGTTACAGTTGTTTGAGTGAGTTGAACCTCTCTTAGTGCCCTACATGTTTTTTGTACTGTGTGTGGATAACTGGCCATCTAATTACYGTGTAATGGGTCGTGGGATTAAAATTTGACTTGTACTAGGCCTACAGCATGCACATGCAAGCGAAACTATTTTCCACTTGGGCAAAATTATTTTGGTCGCACGACTGGTGGGAATAAAATTTGAGCTGTACCACCAGTAGTACATACGTACCAGCACACGTGCAAAAAGATAGCCTGTAATCTATAACTGGGACTGTACATTAGCTAGCCAACTCTATATGATATTGAATTCAAAATGAACTAGTAGATTTCAGACTTGCACCACATATAGTAGAAGTATGAGTTTCTGTCATACTAGAATCATAGATTTTTGGTACTAGTGGCATGCTCTCAACTACAAAAAAAGTATGCATAGAAATACTTTTTTTGGAATTGTGAATTCATAAATGCTTAAGTCATGAGTGCAGGGGGAGCCCAAATTGGTGTGCCAAAACAAATCTAATGCAGTTATTTTCTGTCAATTTAACAAGGAAAATTCCATATTTCAAAATTAAGCACATGTAGTGCGCCAACATTTAATATCTTAGATTCTACTACTTTGTTGTGGTGACATACTCATTCATGTATTTCCAAATGAGTAGAGTATGCCATCATAKATTCTGTGTTTACAGGAATCACCCAGCAATAGTCTTCTGAAAATACAGGGCAACAAGACACAGGAGGAAAGACCACCGTGGATGTGTGTGGGGGATACCCAAGCAAGGCCTGCCTGTCTGGCCCAGGTGACTCCCCCTGCATGTGCTGCAACATCAGATCACACTAGGTAGATATGATATGGGGATACAATGATTTGGACGAGGTACTAGTACATATGTACCGTACTAGTACTAGTACTACTAGTAGTAGTAGTGTCCCACACACCAGGGGCTACTACTAGTAGTACAAGAAGCAAGTTGTTGACCAAGCCAGGGAACCCTTAGTAGGTGCCCCTGCATGGTGTACCATAGCTCAGGTGAGGGCCTCCTGACATGCGACCAACCTTGCATAGCTAYGAGGTCCCTCCTACCTGGCAGAACTACTGGCACACACTGTACACCTTCTTGGTATGGTACAGCTAGGCAGGTACCATACTAGTAGTAGTACTATTACTACATGAAATGGAGATGGGAGAATGAAAAAAATCGAATTATTGTCGTATGTCTATTTTGTCGATCTGAATTATGCGTTGGAGAGGAGCTACACGCGATTCCTACTGATCCCGCCAAACGGGGTTMTGATCTTGAGTAGCGATGAACGGTGCGCATTGTATGTGTCCCCGTGAACAGCTTATTTTTTTACTCTGTATGACGTCATGAACCTCTTCGTTTCGAGTAGAAGTAGACTACGTACGGTACTTTTACGTACTGTATTATTGGTGAAGCTTTTCTGCTTCGAAAATGGGATGGCCGTACCTTTTCGTAAGGTAATTATGGTACGGTACCTCTTCGGCTTTTTATTCGGTTGACATGCTCCCCGCCTCGGGGGCATGACCGTTACGATTTGTTTCATTTTTCCGTTCGTTAACGGATACTACTACTAGAAWCTTTTGAASTCTATCCCCGTAGAAATTCAAGTATWAACATACGAATATAATSAATGTTAACAGTCCGTTGTATTCTTTCCAGCGGTAAAACAATGGGTGACAATTTTTCGTMGTWTACTTTASGCGCAGAATCCGATACCTTCAGTATTACMGTTAKAAAGMCGTTATTAGTGTATTAACGAACTGCGACTATTATGGTAAAAGGATAAGAAATGATTTACGGTGGTAAACCTGGCTTGCTATGCTKTTWTATTCAATTCCTAGACGTCGCCTAATSTTGTCGCTGAACGGAGTCTATTGATGGAAAACGATTTTGTTCTTCAATTGTGAAARTTRGGTTTCYCTCATAATATKAACATCTCTTCAATCAAAACAAAGAAAGAGACTAAAAGACAACGAGTAACAGTCAAATARAAACGACTCTTCACCATGTCCGTCCATAACGMATCGCACGGAATCAGCACTCCGCTGGACAAACTCCGTATTGTCTTTTCCCTCGTCCTCCTGGTCTTCTCCATCGTYGTTGTGTTGGCGTTGATCGGAACCGGAAACACCCAGTTGGCCCGCGATGTCCACCCTATCGCTGCCGGAGTCATCATGTGGTCTCTTATCATTTGGATGTCCATGGTTGAAGGAGGACAGTGCTCCATGGTTGGACTTCCCCCCATCGACCGTGAACTCTACCGTGAATCCCACCCTATCACCTACAAGATCACCGGATGGGGACACAAGGGAGACAACCTCGACCGATACCTCATGGGACGTCAGTTCATGGTTATCTTCATCAACTTCACCATTGGACTCTGTGGAGCTCCTCTCTCTGGTGCCAAGGTCCTCGGACTTCCTGACTGGGTCTCTGCCATCTTCCTTGGATCTGGTATTGCTATGGTCTTGCAGAACGTCATTGTCGGACAGTTGACTTCCCAGTGTAACGCCTCCCACATGATGCTTGACTACATCAACACTCATTTCATGACCTTCACCTACTGGGTTGCCGCCGGTATCGAAGTTACCGGTGTCATGCACACYTCKTACTTGATCCGTATGATGGCCTACTGGGCCGCTGGCAAGCCTGTTGAATCGAACGAACCCCCCAAGACCGGATTCACTCTTATTTTCTTCTGGGGACGTGTTCTTTTCTCCCTTGGTGTTCTTGGATTCGCTCTTGCTGTCACCATCGAWGCCCTCTACCGTGGAAAGACCTCCGCATGGCAAGGAATCCCTGAGACTGTCTCCCTTCTCCTTTTCTTCATCCTCATGTGCTGTGTCGGTCTTCTTGAGGGTATGCAAATTGCCTTCTTCACTGTTGCCAAGCTCCCCAAGTCTGAACGTGGATCCTCTAACTTGGCTCTCAAGACCTGTGACTGCTTGTTCCGAAACGGTGGCCGTAACCTTCCCGGATTCATGTGCGGTCGTCAGATGACTGTCACTCTTTGCTTCTTCGTCATTGCTCGTGTTACCACCGTCAACATTGTTATCGGTGAAGATGAAAACATCTTCGGAGTCTCRGACCCTATCCAAAAGATGCTTAACTTGGGATTCATGGGAGCCATCACCACCACTATTCTTGGATCTATCGCCTGGCAATTGGTTGCTTCCAGCTTCCCCATTGCTTTCTTGAGCAATCCAATTGTKTACGTYTTCCTCCAGGCTGCTCTCTTCCTTGAGGCCACTGGTATCTGCTACGCCGCCTGGTTCCTTGCCTGGTGCCAACGCAAGGTCATGGGATTCCAATACGATGAAGTTTACGTYGGAACCCCTGAAGAACGTGCCGCCAAGGGACACGCCGATGACAACGATGTTGTCGCCAACCTTGATCTTGGAACCAATGTTCCTGCCCACGCTGTTGGAGCCCCTAGAATCACTCGCGAATACATGGACTTGGTCGAACAAAACTTCACCAACCAGCGCGAGAAGGTCATGGAAAACATTGCTGAACTTCGTGAGCAAATCAAGGTCGCCGYCACTGATGAAGAGAAGGCTGTTTTCGAAGAGGCCATGAAGTTGGAAATCAGCATCTTGAAGTCAATCAACGARAAGCAATCCGAATCTATGCGTGATTTGTCGAAGCTCATGGGCGATGATGACGACATCGAGGCCGGAGATGCCCCCGTCGTTGTTGAACCATARATAATTGTTCAAGGCAATTCTGCGATGCTATTTGAAAACGATGCGGGCGGGTCAGGTTTCAACGACATGAAAACTCCGGACGATGTCCTCGAATAGTATTTTGATATATGTGACTCTCAAAATAGTAAAATGTATTTTAAAGGACAAATTTTAAGGACTTCTCTTCTCAAATTTAAAAATAGAGGTTGCCGTGGAGACAATTCGAATTGGATCCAGGCACGTGTAGCATCAGAGATCCCTGGCAGTATTTCCAATGAAGATACGTGCAATTGAAGAAGTCAGAGGCGTACTTTGTAGTGTATCACATACAATAATTGAAACCCTTTCTGGTTTCTGTATTGTGCATTCATTGTTTTGAGTCATCCAACCCCAAACTGGTTGTTGTTGTATGACGGATTTTGAACTTCATCAGTTTTGGTTGGGTATCGGAGTTCGTAAAATGGATTTTACTGCTGCGCGACGAAGTGTGTTTCGTACAATTCTTGTTTGTACTAGTAATCCCACGAACGGACGTAGAACTATACGTAAGTACAGTTATCATTACGAGTATGGTACGTAGTACGATAGCTTACGTAAAGTCAAGGGCCATACACACAGAAGTAATTATTTACGGAGAAGTACAATACGTACCGTACGTACGAAGTACTTCCTCGAAGTAGGTTCTGTAACGTAAACTAACGGAGTTCGTAACATCGATACGATTGGCATTGGTTTTGCATGAAAAAAGTTGGATTTTACTACTGCGCGACGCTGGTACATACTGTACGATGTACAGAATTGATATTTTTTCATAATTTTTAATCTTGTATGCGTACAGAATTACCCGTAAGGTACGTACGTACTTCGCACGGGTTTCCATCGTTCACTTGTACTGTGAGATTTAAGGTTTACGACGAGCAGAATCACCAGGTCTGATCACAAGAACCACCCAGCGCTTGGTTCGAGACAGTGCTGCGASGACTTCAAACGAAGGAACCACAAACACAATGGCACTTGCGGCGGTGCTCTGGATTTTCTTCTCCTTGCGGCTGCTTGTCGAATCCTTCCGGCACGAGCATTCTTGCTATTCGCGGCAGCGCCGTCGGCATTACTACCTCGCCCAACCAAGTGTCGTTGAAGGTTTCGGCGTGTCCGTTGCCAATCGGAATGTCAAAAGAGATGCCGGYATCGACTGCTTGGAAAACCGCCTTTCATTGCCGGATTCCGTAGCTCTGTTCTCGAGCAAGGGAGGCCTTGGTGAGAACCAAGGCAGCGACTCCGAATACCGCTCCGTTGCGRACGTCGTTGGGGGGTTGCACGGGGGAAAGTACCAATTCGGAAGCGATGCCACCGGGGGAGCGTTCTTTCAAAACGGCGACGCCTTTTCGGGCACCGGTGATTCGGGTGGTKCACAGCAAGAGCTCTTTGCCACAGACACAGGCGACGACGATGGCGGGGAGCTCCCCAACTGGGCCAAGCGGATGGCGCCAAGGATCGAACCGCCGGGCAGCAATCATCCGAAYGACTGCAAGGTCTTGAAGCTTCCCTCCAACGCGGATCCCATGGATGGAATGTTTCATTTCACTTCCATTGAAATTCGGAACCAGGAACGAACCTGGGAAAAATTCTATGCTAAGATTATGGTGAAGGAGGSCGCAGCGGACGGTGGAGGGTTTGTCGAGCTGCCATCTCCAGAGGCCTCCAATCTGCTTTGTGTTGYGCCCTCTTCGGGATTCCTGGCCCCACGGGGTGGTGCGAGCAATGCCTGCGATGCGAACAAGCCCTATTCGGACAKGGCCACCATCCGGATCGCCCAGAATGGTTTGTGGCAAAATGATGCCAACGATGGCCTAGAAGAAAGGCTCTGGTTGGTGGTTGGGACAGAAGAAGAGCAATGGTCGTACAAGCTCGAATTTCTAGCGTTGGGCGACGGAGACTAACCGCAACGAAAGAATTTATTTCGTAGGAGGAAAACACAACAAAGAGATCTCGGATGCTGGATGCTGGATGCTGCGCCGCAGGCACCGAGCGGGCTTGGTTTTCCCCAGTTCGGAACGGAGGCAACAAAAGTGCAGTCGGTCGGAATGTGCGAGTGCAGCATTTGCCAAGAAGTTGCAACGGAAAATCACGAAATCATACAATGCATCGCTGAAAAAGAAGATTTCAATCTAATTTTTGCTGACGGCATCCCCTCGGCTCGCAGCAAAGAATGGTTGTTGCTACTCAGGAAACAGTSTTATTTATACTGGTATGATTCCTATTTTTTGCAATAGTCGAACGCTTTTACGAGAATGAGAATCATCGTGCGATGCAACATTTCYACGCCTGTTCTCTTGAAACAATTCTCCCACAACGCGCCTCCAAGACAACTCCAGAGTRRAAGTAAAACTACATCATTTTGGATTATTATATAAATTTATGCGCGTACTTTACAAATCGARWCAAAGCGCTCACCGACGCCGTACTTCGAATYCAAGTTCGAGCCGGAAGTTAAACCTACTGCTGAGAGAAAATTCTGCAYGGGTRTTTTGCTCCGTGTTAGACTKGACTGRAATCCCGCTTCGATGAGGATATTTCACTACTACTGACGGTGATTTTGCTTGCAGCTGTAGGAGAAAGAAACAATGTGTTCGGAGCTTCCTCTGGTTTTTGTGCTGATCCTTCTGTATTCTCATGGGCACGCAGCCGATCCCGAAGCCTCGCCACTTCTCTCGCCAATTCTCTCGCTGTTTTCGTAGAAAGAATAACTTCTCCATCGTCATTATTGCAGTYATTACTGTTGCCTGTGCCATCGCTACGACCTCCCAAAGACGAATGAAGATTATAATTATTTTGCCCATGAAGATTAGTGGTAGTTTGGGTATTGTTGGATCCAAAATACTTTCCCCTGCTACCTGTGTTGGCACCTGTGAAGTTGGAGYCTCCTTTTTTTAAGAAGAAATACTTCGGAACAAAGAGATAAAGCTGAAGGGAGACACACTATTATAAAATTGCATAGATCGTGAATTGTTCCAGCGAAACCAAACAGAAGAAAATAAGAAAGTCATATTGCCGAGAGAGATTATCCGTGAGAAGAAAGTTTTGTTGCGACTAATAGTGTTTAGACACAAACGYGGAACAGTTCTTCAACAGAGAACCGGGTTTTGAAAACATKAATTTTTCCTGCTCACCGAGACAAAAATAATGGMACTGCCGATGAAATGGGTAGCGCTTGGACTCGTAGCCACCATCAATAGAATTGGGCATCCAATGAACGAAACCAGGACGATACTCAAGAGTGCCATGAATATATACTGGGTTTCWGCAAACTCTGTCGATAATTGACGAGCCCTCCACGCCTGATAGATTGTAAACACCAAAACTCCCGCATTTAGAATGCTGTATAAAATATTTTTGATCAGGTAGAACGAATGCAAATGCAATGATTAGGTACTCTGTTCTCCTTCCAATGCATCACCATTCAGAAACACTCTTGAACCGAACACGTGGTGTGGTGATGGGCAAGATAGMATAGTGACATATTCAGACATTCCCTCTACAATGTACTCGTACTTACAATAAAGGAGCAATGTATTCGTAATGTGACGAATAATCACATGCCCCGTATTCMTCATTCGGTCTACCAAATCGATCCTCGGTTATAGTGAATCGCATGAATTCGACGGGATCYAATATGGTCATCACAGTCAAGATTAAAAGGTTGCCTACACATTGAGAGAAGTCACCGATAGAKGAACAAAAAAATCCAGAAAACCAAGSTGAGATAGGGGCAGAAATATCGCCGCAGGACACAAAAATTGGTTCGTTCCAAAAGAATTCATTCATTTATTCAATTCACCAAGCAGTCGCGTTTGAATTTCATAATTTCTATAACTTACATGATACCAAAATTAGCATGGGCACTAGYGTGTCCCGGACGCGGACCGTAATGCGACGGCACCGCTTGGCGCTGTCCATGATTTTGTTGATGCGGTAGGTTTTGGCAAAGAGGGCGGAAAATATCGTGATGAAGCCTGTGGAAAGCAGCCAGASTGTGGCGGTGCAGCTCATGGTGWACTCGGAATATCCAAGACCGCTGTTGYCTMCCGACAGCGGTATGATCRCGAGTGCCAGGACCGTCGATCCAACACAGATCAAATACAGAAAGAAGGGCTGGGAAGCACGGACAACCCGTGTGTCACGATTGATAAAGGTCCAACAAATGCACACCAGGGAGAGAGATATCGCCAGTGCACAAAATATGAAGCAAATGATACAGACAGCACGAGCGACCACCTGAACGTTAGCAGAACCGACGGAGGCAGGGCGCGGAGTTTCAGTAGTGCCGTCGTTAAATGTAAACGGCTGGACCGGTATCCATTTTCCATTTGCGTAGTAGTCCGAGGTAGCCATTTTGAATCCATATAGGTCTCCSGAAGTACTATTAGAACCGGTATCTGGTTCGAAGTCATAAAAATTGATCATCTTCAAATACGTGGAATTGGCTTTTCGTGTTCCGAATTCGTTCAGCATGATCAYATCACCACTGATGCTCTGAAAGGTAGTGTGTAAGACCTCGTCGTAAAAGTCATTCCCATCGAGAAGCAACGAATGATCGGCRTCAGTATCATCTATGGCATCCTGCTCTGCGGCCTTGCGACAGGCTGCCAATCCCAGCATAATGGTGGCTTCATACGAGAATTGGGCCCGGTCGTCGAYCAAGGGATTTAAGAAGGAAGGATCGCGCAAAAGGGCTGCTTTACTGTCACGATGAGGCATCATGGCTTCAATTCGCTCCATGTGGCGGTCGCGGAATTCAATCAATTTGTTTTCAAAGGCTACGAACCGATCGTTCTCAACGAGGTTGGAAAGGCCAGCACCCCCGAGCCAGATCATTCCCGAACCTCGGTATGCTTTGTAAAGCATCACCGCTTTTTTTARCTCACTGTCCTCGACACCATGSASGTAGGATATAGAAGAAGGGTCCGGAAACCGTAGTTTTGCAAGGGCACCTCCCTCGAATATGGGAGAGAAGAACCAGTTATGGGTTTGCAGTCCTCCCGCCGTCTGGGTCGTTTCACCTGCTATGCCTTGATTGTAAGCTTCRAGCATAACTTCGTTCATTAGATCCACATGGTCATTTCCAAAAATGGCGTAAACGAAGCCAAATCTCAGTCCTTTAAGGGTAGCGATCCTGTCTTGAATGTTCGACCCGTCTTCTTGGATGCTCAGTGTTTCCACCCACATGGTGGGATCCACTTTCGTAGTAGCTTCTAATACGGAAGCAGCTTCCCTTCGGTGTTTGTCGTTGTTAACATGAAGCACTGCTAAGAATCGACCGGTGCTACYGGAGTTCATGTCTTCAGACTCTTCATCAAAGTGCCTCATGTTAGTAGGTCGTTTCATCATCGCCATTACGCCGTCGTGTGACCTMGTCGAGCCACTTTTGGTCTGGATCAGGTTTCGCTCCACCAAAAACGAYAAAAAGGTCTCAGCCAATGAGTCCGTGTCGGGGATCGTTCGTACAAATCCAGAATAGTGTTTCTTGTCGTCCATGTGAACGGAGGTACATTGGTCGCAGATTCCGGTTGCCTGGGTATATCCGCGATGCCCGGTGTAAATGCTCGTTTCGGAAGTAACCAGGTCCGAGGACTCACCCAAAAATGCGCACGGACCGAAGAGCGTTGATTGCCTTTTGTTCGGATCCTTTTTTGGATCGTGGCTTTTGTTTCTCGAGAAGATCTGGATGACCTTGTCCATCGCAAGCCCTGGATTAGACTGTGTGTCGACAAACTCGGTAACAAACCGCAGCACTCCATTGCTGCCCTTTTCGCTCCCCCCCCCACAGGGAGTCTTTTCRTTCAACCCGTATAAATCGTCCACAATGGACCCATCGCTATCGTTCAGGTGCTSGATGGCCATTGCAATGGCAAAGGCTGCCTCGTATTGGGATACCTCTTGACTACTGRTGTTGTTGGATAGTCCCCGCTGCGCCTCCACTTTCACCCCATCTACCGAAAATGGCTGCAGGGAAACCAGATTGCAGATCGCTACCGGTTTTTCGGAGTCGCTGCTGTTGGTCATCGTGTCCGGAGAGGGGAGAAGAACGTCTAGCAAACTGCCCTCCGGACGTACAATCATTCTTCCATCCRCCAAAGCATCGTAATTGACAACGTCGTTGTTGTTTCCAAAGATGTTGTTCTTTTCTCCCGAAGAAAACACCGTCGATGGCGATGACAACATGATTTCTCCTTCTGCAACTTCAGACATGGTATTAAAATCTAATATWTTATAAAAACAAGGATGATGCGAATGATGAATATAGAGATTGCTTGCTTAACCAATTGGTTCGTTGCCTGATGGAATCGTTGATTTCATTGATATCCGGTATTRTACATTTGGATCAGCCAATGAAAGAATCCAGGAGAAAGGCAGCGAWAATAGTGGGAAGGAATAGAAACAAGGAAAAAACGAATAATCCGGGAATGTGAGAGAGMAAAGCGCGATCCATCATGCGTTGGTTCAAAATGATGCGTTACCAGGCAAACTTGTTAATCGTGTCTCTCTTACCATACGGTAGGGTTGTYTACACTATTCCGGTCTGCATAAGAAGAGAGTGTTTCGGAGATGGTGTGTGCATTTAAATCCTTGCAAAATTGTAAAGCATGTGGTGATCATCAATGGGGCTTCAATGGGACGACTAGCACATGAAAGACACGCAATCTCCCTTTCTGACTTCAGCGAAGGATGCCCATGATTAATTCTGAAGAATTTTCGAAGATCGTTCTTCATTTCAATAGTTCAACTAGAGAATAGTTCAAATGTGATTCTACTTAAAAATATGGATAGTCCGAGACTTTAGGTCTGGTTCGTATAATTCATATCTTAAACGCATCTCATGATCGAACCGAGCCTTCCTTTTGTTTTTAGTTTATATGAGATATACAGGCATTGATTATAACTAAATGGAGAAGACCCACATTGTGATACATTTCGGTTCTCTTTGGTTCGATTGACGGGACCTTCCGTAGAACGGTGCAAATGTTTAATGAAGAATAAGTAATCGCACTCTGAATTGGTTCGGGATGTCCTCATCGAAACATGACTTCTTTTGTTTTGAGAGCCTACTGTGAGACATTAAACACCACAGAAGCAATCCCGAATAGCTAGTGAATAACCTCACTCTTTATTGTAAACCACGTATTCACGTACACTAAGGAGCCTATCAACATTTCACAGGTTATGAGCAACAACATACCTCAACTCATCAACCATCATTAGTCAACACTCGAGTAGCTTGATCACGTACACTAAGGAGCCTATCAACATTTCACACCTACTACTATTCAACTGAAATATGTTTACTAGACTTAAAAATAATAATTGAAATTTCTTCACAGGTGGGATTCCAAATGTCTACTTAACGTTCTGAATGTTGAGTTACTAAGAATGTCATTACAATTGATCGCAGCACTAATAAAGTGGTTCCCGTCTTCCATTGGGTGATTCCCGTAAACATATATTTGGGTAAAATTGTATTAGACTTCAGACGTGCACACATAGAAGTATTTGTTTTTGACACAGATACATAGATTTTTTGTTCAGGCAGGCTCTTGCTAACCAAAAAGTATGCTGCACACACACATAGATTTTTTTTGGAATCCTTGATTCAAAAATTCTTAAGCCACGGTTCTCAATACTCAATGTTTTTGGTGTACTCGCTGGCAAATGCAGATATTTGCTGTTAATTTTAAGCAAAATTCCATATTCCAAAATTAAGTACATGTACCGCCGCCATAATTCAATATCTATGATTCTATGTTTTTACATAGTACTCAGTTCCCGTTGAGTCATAGATGCAAAGTATGTCGTCATTGATTTTATGTTTACGGGAATGACCCATTTAATGATGTCATCATGAGAGCAGTAGAACACAGCGCAGAATCTGCTGAGGTAGTTTGCAACTATTCTGTTGTTTAGAGCTATTAAAGGCAAGCCCCGTAGTGGCAAGTTATTGGCAATTCCCTGGTGTCAATTTTTTCTCATTTTCCCATCTTTATTTCCCCTCTCCCCCCCTCCACACAAAAAACTACTTTAAACTATTTCTATTACTAGTGCTCCTTACTACTGGGGATATAAAATCAGTGCTTACTACGACTTGAGAATTAATATTAGTGCTTACTACTGGATCACCTCCATTACTACTTACTAGTTGGTGCTGCAAGAGGAGAGCAGCACCAACAGAACCCCCTTACCCAGCAGTTTGCAGTGTTCACTAGTACTATGGCATCCCAACTACTGTAGTAAGTAGTAATGGAGGTGATCCAGAAGTAAGCACTAATATTAATTCTCAAGTAGTAAGCACTGATTTTATATCCCCAGTAGTAAGGAGCACTAATAGAAATATTTTGGGACCAGCAGCAAGAAATTAAACAATGGAAATATTTTTATTTCCGTCCGTTGGATGCCTTTTTTAACTGGTTATAACTGTAAAAATGAGCAAAAAATTTTTATTAGTATTTATACGTGGATTGCCAACAATAACTTGGCACTACAGGACTTGCCTTTAATACTTCTAATTCTGTTGGCACAGGGCCCTCCAGAACCAATGCACGCGTGTTCCCCCTTTAAATCTAATATCGGGGGGCTATGTTGTGTTTTTTTTTCAAATAAAATAACCCAAGTTTTTTAAAAAATGGGTTATTTTTCCCATGTAATAACCCATGATTCTACAATATGGGTTATTTTTCACAAAAAATAACCCATGTTTTAAAACGTGGGTTCCTGGTGTGCACGAGATTACGTGTACTCTTAGTAGGTGTTAAGTGTGTATGAAAATAGAATTATAAGATTAGAATTATTCAAGATTACCAAGCGCGTTCACGAGAATTCCGAAGTTCCGATTGGAACCTCATGTAGACCTGGTAGGGATCCTACATGGAGGTTCTCTGTTCCGGACTCGTGACATCTCTATTCNGGTGCAAATGTTTAATGAAGAATAAGTAATCGCACTCTGAATTGGTTCGGGATGTCCTCATCGAAACATGACTTCTTTTGTTTTGAGAGCCTACTACTATTCAACTGAAATATGTTTACTAGACTTATAATAATAATTGAAATTTCTTCACAGTTGGGATTCCGAATGTTTACTTAACGTTCTGAATGTTGAGTTACTACGAATGTCATTACAAGTGATCGCAGCACTAATAAAGTGGTTCCCATCTTTATTGGTTGATTCCCGTAAACATAGATTTAGGTAAAATCTTATTAGACTTCAGACGTGCACACATAAGAGTATTTGTTTTTGACACAGATACATAGATTTTTTGTTCAGGCAGGCTCTCGCTTATCAAAAAGTATGCTGCACACACACATAGATTTTTTTTGGAATCCTCGATTCAAAAATTCTTATGTCACGGTTCTCAATACTCAATGTTTTTGGTGTGCCCGCTGGCAAATGCAGATATTTGCTGTTAATTTTAAGCAAAATTCCATATTCCAAAATTAAGCACATGTACCGCCGCCATAATTCAATATCTATGATTCTATGTTTTTACATACTCATTCCCGTTGAGTCATAGATGCAAAGTATGTCGTCATAGATTTTATGTTTACGGGAATGACCCATTTAATGATGCCATCATTAGAGCAGTAGAACACAGCGCAGAATCTGCTGGGACGTTGGGAAACGACTCATAACCAGATACTTAAAGCTACTGGACCTACGGCCCAGCTACTGAGACACGTGCCTCCTCATAATCGTGTACTTTAAGGTAGTGGACCTACGTCTCAGCTACTGAGTCACGTTCCTACTGATGTATAAGCCGAATAAAGTAGCGTTAAGTAGCTTAAAAGCTACTTTTAAGCAGCTTAAAAGCGACTTTTAAGTAGCATTAAAGCTACTTTTAGGCAGCTTAAAAGCGACTTTTAAGTAGCTTAAAAGCTACTTTAAAGCTACTTTTAAGCTACTTTAAAGTAGCCTTTCGGTAGCCGTTGGATTGCGAAATATCATATATATATATAAACATTAATTAAAAAGAATAACTGAATATTGAAAATAATCAGATATATATAAATATAATAATCATAGGTAGTCCCACGATTGAAAATAATTAACGGAAAGACAATCAACGCTCCAAGTTATGATATCTATGCCCTTGATTAATTTTATTCATTAATAAATATATACATTGGTAATCCAACGGCTACCGAAAAGCTACTTTAAAGCGACTTTTAAGTAGCTTTAAAGTAGCTTAAAAGTAGCTTTAAAGTAGCTTTAAAGCAGCTTTAAAGCTACTTTTAAGTAGCATAGAAGTAGCTTCAAGTCGGTTTTAAGCTACTTAAGCTACCTTCAAGCTACTGTGTTTAGATATCAGTAGGCACGTGAGCCGTAGGTCCAGCTTGTACGTGACTCAGTAGCTTCGCCGTACGTCCAGTAGCTTAAAGTATCTGGATATGAGTCGTTTCCCAACGTCCCTGAGGTAGTTTGCAACTATTCTTCTGTCGTTTAGAGCTACTATTAAAGGTAAGCCCCGTAGTGGCAAGTTATTGGCAATTCCCCGGTGTCAATTTTTTCTCATTTTCCGTCTTTATTTCCCCTCTCCCCCCCTCCGCACAAAAAACTACTTTAAAATATTTCTATTACTAGTGCTCCTTACTACTGGGGATATAAAATCAGTGCTTACTACAACTTGAGAATTAATATTAGTGCTTACTACTGGATCACCTCCATTACTACTTACTACTAGTTGGTGCTGCGAGAGGAGAGCAGCACCAACAGAACCCCCTTACCCAGCAGTTTGCAGTGTTCACTAGTACTATGGCATCCCAACTAGTACTGTAGTAAGTAGTAATGGAGGTGATCCAGTAGTAAGCACTAATATTAATTCTCAAGTAGTAAGCACTGATTTTATATCCCCAGTAGTAAGGAGCACTAATAGAAATATTTTGGGACCAGCGAGATATTAAACAATGGAAATATTTTTATTTCCGTCCGTTGGATGCCTTTTTTAACTGGTTTTAACTGTAAAATAAGCTAAAAATTTCTATTAGTATTTATACGGGGATTGCCAATAACTTGCCACTATGGGACTTGCCTTTAATACTTCTAATTCTGTTGGCACAGGGCCCTCCGGAACCAACACACGGGTGTCCCCCCTTTAAAATCTAATATCGGGGGTATGTTGTGTTTTTTTTCCAAATAAAATAACCCACGTTTTTTAAAAAATGGGTTATTTTTGTTCCCATGTAATGACCCATGATTCTAAAACATGGGTTATTTTTTGTGAAAAATAACCCACAAAATAACCCACGAATAACCCACAAAAAAAACACAAACCTGCTGGGCCTTTTTCCAAGATTAAAAAACAGTGATTAAATACCGTTAATGACTAAAATACTTAACATCCTTGGTTCTCCATCTGCCCAGATGACTGTAAATTTGTGGGTTCTTTGTGGGTTCTTTCGTGGGTTATTTGTGGGTTCCTGGGTTCTTT
>CAACVS010000091.1:41809-53469 GCA_900660405.1 Pseudo-nitzschia multistriata
ACTACAACTACAACTACAACTACAACTACAACTACAACTACAACTACAACTACAACTACAACTACAACTACAACTACAACTCCAACTCCAACTCCAACTCCAACTCCAACTCCAACTCCAACTCCAACTCCAACTCCAACTGCAACTACAACTGCAACTGCAACTACAACTGCAACTTCAACTGCAACTACAACTACAACTGCAACTACAACTGCAACTACAACTACAACTACAACTGCAACTACTACTAGTACTACAAATGCAACTACTACTACTACTACTACTACTACTACTACTACTACTACTACTACTACTACTACTAAGATGGGAACCATTTTATAGTGCGGTGATCACTTGTTGTTACCACCACTAGTATTATGATATTCCTTGTAGTAGTAACATTCAGGACATTCTTAACAATTTCTCAGGCCTGTGCAGAAATGAATACTACTGAGGTGTTGCTTGAATTTAACATAAATTAGTAAAATTCCAAATGTTAGTACTAGTAGTGGCAGTTGAGGATACCCTTCTTCCTATTTTTTAGACACCACCCGCAACTCCATTTTTTGCACTGACTGGTGCATGAACACAAAACTCTGGGCACTTATCTGATGTGGAACATTTTCTCACACCACATGATTATCAGCACAAGAAGTTCAATACCCATTCTTGGGGTCAATTTTTTCATCAGCTTTTCCCCTTCCAATGACAACAAGAAAACTAACCAAACTGACAAGAAGCATCATGATTATTGTAAAGATTTTGTTACTGCTAGTACTGCTGTGCTTATATGCCCATTTTGTTCCCGCTTCCACTAACACTCCTTTGAGGGAAGCGCCACCCCTCGGTGCAACTAGTAGTAACATACTTTACACCAAAAGTTTTGGTTCTGGTCATATAGTGCCTCTACTACTAGTAGTAGTTCAAGACGAGGCTAAATCATATAATATTAAGATTTTTTGTACTTATATGCCCATCATTATTTTAAGGTCTTCAAAGAGATTTGGGATCCCACTATTTTGTCTAKTCAAACATCTTTTTGTCTTCTCTTTATCCTTGCAAGTTTGATTGTTGTTGAACTATCTTTGGCTCAATGCGTCTTTAGTACTTCCTTGAAGGACCTCATGAACAGCATAAGTCCTTGGAAGTTCCAGCTTTCTTTGCTTCCAACTATACTGTCTGTGAATTGTTTTGGGGTTTTCTTTCCACTGCCCAAATTATTCCATGATTTGTACTAGTTGTTGAACAGAATAGTAGGAGTGCAAATGCTTTGTCTGTTGGGCTGAATATTGTGCTCAGTGTATTCTTGTTGTGTTACTTCTGCCTGAACTCAGTTTGTTTAGATGACACTGTSCCTAAGATTCTTGTTAGAAAGTACTTGAATTCTGGAGTATTTTTTGTCTACTATTGCCRTCTATTCTTGTATAGTGTTGGCTACTAAAAAAAGATGATTCAGTCATATATTAGCAATCGTATATATATATATACAAATATATCAATCAATATCTTTACAACCCTCCAACTCCCCCATATGACTACTAGAATCCTGTTTAAATTTGCTTTTGATTCATGTGCCAACCATGCTTAGTAAGTGTCTGTTGGGGACCAAAGTGAGTTGACACTTATCTAACTTTCTACATGTTTAGTATGTACTGTGTGTGTGGATTTGGGCCATCATTTTACTGTGTAATGACTTGTGGGATTAAAGATTTGACTTGTATTACTGATACAGCAATAGCATGTGTTGAAGCAAAAAGCACATGTGTGCAAAACTATTTGGTCAAGAAACTGTGAAATTAAAAAATTCAGCAAGTACTACCAAGCACAAGCATTATGTGATAGGTGTGTGGGTTTTAGTCAATTAGTTGTCATTATGCAAAAAATATGGGCCCAAAATCTACAACTGTATCGTCATACATTTGGTAGCCACTTCTATATGAGGATACTTAACACCAAGCAGAGATTGATGGAAGTCAGATACAAACATGCTCACTTGCATGAACCTCCACACCCCCACTGTCTTTTCTCCTACTTACCCTTGTAATTTTTCCTTGCCAAAGTCTGAGAGTTGTGTCTGCAGGCAGTGATCACCCTGTTCACTGTTCCCCCTCTTCTTGTTACAGAGGTCACCAAGCTTTCTGAAACCTGTGCTGTTCACTCCAAAATATCTTTGACCTCTTTTTTATTGATGCATTCCATGATGTTATCCAGAACCAGGAACTTGGTGTGCTTGAAAAATATTTTCTTTATGTAGTTCACTACTAGTAGTGTCTGTTTCAGTAAAGTCTCACACCAACCCACTCTGGCACTACTGACTGCCACAACCACTGTATCCTGTTGCTGTCCATCCAGTTTGATTGTCTGAGTGACMATTGTGGGCATTGCTTTTGATGCTTGTMTGATGAAGAATGTACTAGCCCATACACAATTTAAAGTGAAACAGAATCAGGCAACTGGAGTGTTTAACTTAGTCATTGTAGAYTGTCAACACAGCAAGCCTAACCCTTCTTACCCACCCCATTTWGTTGTTTTACTTTAGYAGTTGTAATAGTTTTGATTTGTGTTGTTGTACAATTTTATGAGATTGTCAGATAATCGTTTTTGTCATTTTTGTACATACATGTCAGTGAAGCTCTGGCGCACAATGGTGCCTGCCACAGTGTTTCCTCAGCCAGGTTTGTTTAAATACCATTTCTCTTACTACAAAATAATTCTGGTACAGTTCTTGTAGGATTTCATTGGGTGCAGTACATCGCTAGTAGTATTTTGGTAGCTTTTCTCACTTGTACTGACAAGAGATGTACTGAAACTTGTCATTGTTGTGCCTTCTTTGAAAGATTTGACTTCCAAATTTTTTTTTTTTTTTTTTTTTTTTTTTTTGATTGACTCTTACTATCACTGCAACCTGCTCCTCCTATTATACCACCCACCATAGCTAGTAATTTTGATTAATCTAGGTCTACTTTTGTTGGTGATGGATGGGACATCAAGACTACAAAATATTCCCAAGCATCAATAACAGCAGCAGCCAAGAATAGTTATGAGAAGTACTAATAGTAGCAGTACTGCTACGACTAGCTTGTTGTTATTGGAACATCATTACTGCTGCTRTGGAATAGATGTATTCCAGTTATTGCTTCCAAGTTCATACAGWATGAAAGTCRGAATACATAAAAAYGCTCTTCACGCATATTCGGTTGATAGTTTTGTCCAATCATTATATTTAGTTTCATCGCTCGTGCAATTGATGCCACCAATCRCATGGATTCATCGGATAATCCACGAGAAAGCAAGGAGTGTTGCCCTATCTTTTGTAATAGCTCAAGAGGCGATGGCGAACAGGAAGTTGGTGATTGTTGTCATCGAAGGCTGCGCTCGCATCATCGCTATCTTCCACAATGCTTCGTAATATGCTAGATGGACCGCGCTTACAATCATCTCTTGTATCGTCATTCAATCTCAATTCCGTAAGTTGTTGGATAGCATCGGCATCGCTTTCATCCAAGCAGTCTTTCATCCTYCGCGTATATGCCCGAGTCTCTTGCTTACCAATCATTCCTTCCTCGGACTTTTCTTCCGTAAACTTAAGGAGTCTTCGAAGGAGAATCTGGGCACAAAGATACGAAAGGACAATGTCTAGGTCCTTGTCACTCACTTCTTTATCAAGCTTCTCATGAGCAAAGCACACTTGTTTGTGAGACTCAGCTAAAACRATCTCCAATGCATTGTCTGTCACACTGTGCCTCGCCTGCAAGCTCTCATCCAAATCTTCATCAAAGCGATCCACGTAGAGTCGTAACTTGGCCTCTGCCATTTTGTGGGCGTGAATGAATGCAAGCGCTCGGAGAACATCCAATCGTATTCTCTTCACGTCGACCATGTGAGTCTTCTTTCGTGTCGTAGAATCGCTTCCATCMAACGAAACAATCGACTTGAGCGAAGATGCAAAGGAGGCCTGGGATACACTTGGTTTTGAAACAATGGTGTCTGCTACCACTGCCTCGGAATTCATCGAGGGTAACTCCTCTCCTAGCGCTCTAGGCTGAATTCTAGACCCCACTGATGAAGTCCTCTCCGAAGACGGACGTTCTGCCTTCTTCATCGTATCCCAACGAAAGAATATTTCGGTGTGCTTCCAGTCTTCGATGGGCTTTTTGTCGTATATAACTTCGTTGATGGCCAAGTCCGCGCTCTGAAGCAAAACGTCAAACAGATATCCGTTGTCTTGCTTCTGATCCAATTCCCCCATTTCTTCTTCTACTTTGTARGCTTCCTGTAGGAGCTGGAGAAATATCTGCCTCATTTCTACTAAAAGTTCAGACTTGTATTCTTCGCTTTCGGTGGGATCGATAAAGTGCCGTTCAGTAGCTCGTTTGGTTGCATTCAGCAGCGAGATATAMGGTTTGCCACCTTTTACCACCCGACGATGGAATTCTCGRACGGTCTCTTCATGGTGAGTGTTTTCTACCTCGGGACCCTCTATATGTAATTTAGGAGGCTCTTTGTTCACAAACAAGACATTGTCCTTCAATATATCGAAGTCTACCTTCTGAAAGCGCTTTTCTTGGAACAATTTACTCATTTCAGTGTACACGAAATCTTTCGCGGCTCCCTCGAACACGTGTTTGACGTGCTCGGCCGAAACGGGAGGCTTTACCAATCCCAATATTTTCAAAATAGCACCTGCGCTTGTACCATTGATGGTGAGAGTCAAAAGCGTGGCTCCGCCGCCCAAAAATTGCAATATTGTAGCTGCCTTTCGGATGCTTTCGTCTTCTGTTTTCTGGAATACGTATTGTATCAGCGACAGGCCAAGGGCAACTCCCACCGATCCGTGCAGACCACCGTATGCCAGGAAGACGCCTTCTTTCCAATTTGATTTGAGACCGATACGAGATAGAATTGGATAAAACATTCCAACTTGAACGAACCGGATAACCATACARAGGATATAGAACACTATCAGGTACGCCCAGTCTATTGGTTGAACTGCCGCACTTTGTTGATTCGAAAAGCTAATTGCCGCCCAAATTACACCTCCCAGCGCGAACAAAAGAGTATTAAGCAAAAAGTCGGCCTGATGCGAAGCACACATGGAAAGGTATTGTTAGAATCAGAGAGATGGAGAGCAAGAAAATTATTTTTGTTGTCGTAGTTGTTGTTGTTTACGAAACACCCACAAATTTGGTCCTGGTCCTTTCAGAGAAAACTCACCAAGGCTAAATACGAGGACATCATGTCCTTGTCGTGAATCAGTCCTCTACCAAACTGGTTCACAACCAAACCACAAGCCACAGTAGATATTACCCCCGACATAGTAATGATCTGATCACAGACGAAATAGCACAAGTAGGCCGTTGTCAAACCAAACACGACCTGGATTATGTCGAATTCTCGTTCCATCCGTCTATCCAGTTCCCACAGGACCCCCAATAGGCCAAACCCRAAGACCGTYCCCACCACAGTTCCCCCAAGGGACATGCGAAAGAAGTATGTGAAGCCCGCCGTCCATGTTCCGAGCTCTTGCTGCACCGGYAACCCCACGGATGCGTACCACAGCTGGACAGCAATCTGGAAGAACACATAGGAGGATCCGTCATTCATGAGGGATTCTCCGGAAATGTGCATGACCAGTCGGGGGGAGGCACCCGCTGTTTTGAGAACACTAGCCACAGCGATGGGATCCGTTGATGCCAAAATAGCACCCAGCACAACCCAGGCCCACCAGCCAAAGGAATCTGGATCTGCTGACTCATAAGGAAGGCAATATTTTCCCACCACACCGGTCAGGATTGTTCCAACCAATACCATGGGAAAGGCTAAGATCCAGATCTGGACTATTGTTTGTGTGTGCAGAATACGCGTAAGAGACGAAATAGAAGAAAGAAGAACAATTTTAGCCAAAACGATGCAAATGTTTTTTCAAGAATTCACTGTATGATATAATCTTCTACATCACGGCATAGTAGTGCCCAAAAAGTTTTTTATGGCCAAAGCGGATTTATMTTGTCATCGTTTTCWTTCTTTTGTTTATGTTTAAAGAACTCACCTGCCGCCACTACGAACAAATTTATCGGRATGTCCACGGCATCCTTGAAGATCAAACCGGGTAGAAATATTAACAGAAGTGTTGCCGAGTCTATGTTGATCCACAGGGTAATCGAATCCAGAAGGGCTTTYCGCACGTCGTTCGTGGGATCCTCCAGCGCCTGGTYGGTCACAGCCCCGTACCCCATCAGCGCGCCGAAGATGAACATCACGGCCGCAAAGGGGACGGGAAGGTTGAACCTGGAGAGGACAAATACCGTCAGACACCCAAGAAACTGGACGAACCATGGGAACAAGACGGCATCGGCCACTGTCACAGCGGTGGCGGGTCGTGCCACGATCGATCCCGGAATGACGGTAGTGGCATTGCTGTCGAGAATACCGTCGTCGTCGACGCTGTAAACATCGTCGTTCGTGGCATTGTTGCCTTGTGCGGCAGCCTGCCCGAAAGCAGAGAACAAAATTGCCAGTGCAAGGAGAGTCGGAAGGAAAGACCASAAATTCTTCTCTCGGATGGTAGGATTGGAAATCCATTTGGTCCTGGACATGGCCATCCGTGAATACATCGTATTCTTTCTCGGTTTGTTCGTTTRCTGAAAATAATCTGACTGATCGGGGAGAGCGAAGGATTGACTGCTACCATAGGGCAAAGTTCGTACTATCTGGAGGTTAAAGCATCCAATACCACTTACGGTACGAGTACAGTTCTCGTACGTAACAGTGCAGTACCGTACGGCCGTACAGTATGTACTGGCACGTATGATAGATCGTGACTGACGGAATGAGACAGAGACAGTACAGTATGTATCGTACCATACGTACATACGTACTGCTACAAACTCGTATTGCCGGTTGCCGGACTGACAATGAATCCTAGCGACTGCATGTACCGGTAGGCCTACCGTAAGTTACTTAGTTTTATCGTACAGTGCACAATACGTAATCACTACTGTATGTAACACCTATTGCATCTATGTACGTTCCATACGTTCTAAACCCAAACACAAACTACTGMAATCTTTTGGTCACAAAAATGCAAAATTCAAAATTCATCAATACAGTGATGGGCGCGGAATTGAAACGCTTCAGATAACGACGGCAACACGGCTCGTGACACCTAGCCTTGCTAATGTGCTTGATCTTTTATCGTTGCGGTTCACAAGAAGYGGGAGTGGACRTTAAGAACAAAAGGCGGAAGGAGACCGGTTCGGAGTCACCTATTCGGATGAAATCACAACGACTCTGTCGTTGGTGGATTCCGCCTCGCGAACGAAGAAAGATGGCGATAACAATGTGATGCTAGTGAAGACGATCCAGCCACTGGTATTGACTTCCCGGGAGGTATGGAACTCCTGAATTAAAAGGATGCTTCTGTGACGGCAGAACACGATCCAGTCCTTGATGCTGTCGAAATCATCCGACGAGCCCCTTYGTCATTGCCGTCAACGTCAACCAGATTTGGATTGATAGCAGTGCTCAATTCAACAACAACMAAAATCCCATCGATTTCATCTGAGATTCGTCCCGCTCTTTAAAAGATGGAAGAGTCGAGGGATGAACCGGGGGCAACGACGTGACAGGCAGAATCGTCTTTTCTTGCGTYTGGACAACCAAATTGCAATGTCGTGGAGCCCTTTGCGGCACTGAAGGCTTGCCTCGTGAACAAAACGAAACCCAGAACATTGATGCAGCTATCCAAGACAATATCACCCATCGGAATTAAGTCTAGTGTTTCCAAGTGTAGTCATCGCCACCCTTCGCAGAGCGGTCAGTYACTGTCGCCTTTGGAGCACCAGCAAGAAGAGGAACCACACCTATTTGGCGTTTATTGCATGCCAGAGATGAAGTGTGCCCCTACCTGTGTCCCTACCTGTTTCGACAAAGTATCTCAAACAACATAACTGTTGGGAGAAGAGAAGCGAAGACRACGTGTTGCCAACACCACGCTTTGTGGTTAAAGGCGTTCGAGACGGCAGCGACATATATCATGTACGAATACATATTAGCAGGGAACAAATGGCGGATCGGCAAGCACCAGGTACTGCCATAATCATTTCCTTCATACTACATTGTACTCAAATTGGTTTTTAGCAATACTGAGTTGGAGAGAGACAACACTTCGAAGTACGGTACCAATCGTATTAAATAATCCAATTTACAAGTTTTTTTTATTAGTTTTTYTTTTTCCCTTTTCCWCTGATGATCGATTYATTGTTGTTTAGATAGTGATCCATCCGAAGGAACATGAAAACGATGACCATTGTTTTTTGTGTGATGTATAATAAATAAATATATCTTTCGTTTTCAAAGGTGGCGACGAAAGTGCCGATGAACTTTTTGTGCTCATCATGCGTGTTTGATAATAGATCTGTAGGGGAACTAGCCATTCTTGCCGACTCAAGAATATCGACATKGTTTTCGTAAATGTTACGCTTACAGTTGAAGAGGAGCTTCTTCGCCTTCATCTTCCACCTCTTCCATTTCCTCTTCCACTTCTTCTTCTACTTCTTCTTCTTCGACTTCCACTTCATCGACTTCCTCTTCTTCATTGTCTTCACCTTCGTCTTGGAAGATGGAAACTTCTTCGTCTCCGAGCTCTTCGTTTTCGTTTTYGCTGACAGTGACACCWTTGTTTTCATTTCGCTTGCGATGATTCTTCGTTTTTCGTCTCCACTCACCGTCTTTGGTTTTTACCAGAACCCACCTTCCCTTTTTGTGACGGTTGGGATTGCGGTTGTTTTTTCGCGTGTTTTTTCGCTTGTTTTTTCGCTTGTGGCCAACACCATCACCAGCAGCGGCACCCACACCCTCTCCGTTGGTGGCAGCGGCGTCGCTACTGCTTTCGGTACTGGATACGGAAGTGAATTCGGAACTGCTTTCGGAACTCACAAACACGGAAGATACCAAGGAAGATGCTGTAGAACCTAGAGGGGTTGGCATGAGTGTATCCGGCGCGGCCCCAAGGGATGGTGAAACTGAGGTGGCCGGACTAGGCGCGTCCGACGGCGCGAATGAAGGAGCTCCAGAGGGGGCAGCAGTRATAGGAGCAGCGGTATCGGGTTTTCTGTACTTGGCACCCTTTCCGCCCTTTCCGCCCTTTCCTTTACCTTTTCCCTTCTTTCCTGCTTTGCGGCCTTTCCCGCCCTTTCCTCCTTTTCCTTTTCCTCTACCCTTTCCAGATGGTGTGGGAGAYGAAGGTGACTTGGTAGATGGTACTGGGGTGGGGCTGGGTGGCATATTCCGAGGAAGTGGTTTATTCTTGGGTTTATCTTTCTTCTTGTTACGGCCTTCTTTGTGTTTTTTGTCATGACTTCTGATGACATCGAAATCGCTGTTCACTTCATTTCTCCCTGTGTTTGAGTTCTTGCCTGAGTTCTTGCCTACTTTATGATTTGAATTTGTATTTACAGATCTCTGATCGATAACTTCGAAATCGTTGTTCGTGTTTTTCGCCCCATAGTACTCGTAGTTGTTGGCTTTGTTTGCCTTGAGGGCACGAACTCTATCATTGTTTTCTCTGCCGGCGTTTCCCGAAACAGAAGAAATGCCCAGGAGGGCGAGAGTCAAGAKGATGRCAAAAGTGTTTGTGTATAGCTTCATCATTTGGTTCGTAAATTGAATTTATGAGCACAAGTTCTTCTTTTTGGACTTAGCTGAAACCACAGACCGCGAGTTGTTTCCATACTCACCGTGATATAAACTCATCCACACTTCAGGGAAAAGTTGTGAATCTGAGAAAATTTTCGGCTTGTCACTTCTCATTGATAAAGTTTTGTGACAGACAAAACTTTGGTTGAAGCTTTGGGACATGGTCTCTTAGATACCCGTAGCATAATTAATCCTCTAATACATATTCTCATGCGCATGACTTGAAATCAAATTACCTAAGCTTTATCCATTTTAGCACGTGATTCGTTTTTGAAGGGTTATTTAGATTCAATTTYAATTCGATGTAACTCATCTGTATCAGAAAATAGGATTMGATTTTAACCTGATATCTCAGGATATCGCACTCACAATTATCCCTCCCCTGGCATCTGGCATAATTTTTTAAATTGATATTTTTAACTTGGGGACGTTGGCAAAAAATACGCAAAATGCTCATGATTCACACGATTTGACGATACAGTAYGGTAGTACTTGTACTATCCTCTCGACAGACAAGGTGTTTCTGTCAATTTTTGTTTCGGGGTTGATGGGGGGAGGGGGGAGATTTCATTCTTTGTGTCCCGCCAAAAACTTATCGCAAAGGAACCCAGATGAACTAAATCCAAGACTGGAAAAGTCACAGCATGCGCAATCCAACTAATGNCCTCGGGTTTCCTCCTACCCAAACACTTTGGTGCACACCACTATCGAGTGGAATTTGGTGATAGAAAATAGTTGACCGGACGGGGAATAATAAATGTATTTGGAGCTTCCAGCGATAGGCCATATGGTCGACATGTCTCCTGCTCTCATCGAAAATAGAAAACAAGACTACAAATGGACCGTCGCCCAAAAGATAGGGGTCGATCTACCAGCAAACCATGACAATGAATTTGCCATGCTACTAGCTCTCCGAAAAGAATCCAAAGCGACAAGTTCGATATGCTTTGTACACAAAATACGTATTCGGATCGACGCACCAACACCGAAACCAACACCCTGAAGCACAACCGAGCGATACCCCTGTGCCATCGTTGTTTATTCTATACGTTACAAGTCCTATCAAGAAAACGYGATACACTGCTACAAATATTTGGTACACGCCATGGCACCCTTTCAATCTACCTTTCTCCTTCTGGTCTTTACTGCTTTCACGATGTCGACGTCGGCAGTGGCTGCGACTAATAGAGAACGACAACAAATGCGTGGAATGACCTCGAAGAGGCTTCGTGGTGGCAAGAAAACCAGCACCTCAACGAATCATAACCAATATGYGGGTGAGAACAGTAGAACCGGCCAAGCAGCAGTGGGTGTATCCGCACTTCGTGGATCGGCAGAAACATCCTTGCCTACCAACTTTGAGGCGAATTATGGCAATCGACTGCTTCATAAGATCGATAAGCACTTTCCCAAAARGCTAGAGGAGACCCAACAGGACCTGAAAGGGAAAATTTCCAAAAACCAAAAGAATGAAAAAGGTGATAAGAAACAGACAAAGAACACAAAAGCKACAATACCTGCTGAACAAGTAGTCAAACAGGTTGAACTTGACCTGCAYGACAAAGGAGACAATAAGGGTACAGAAAACAAGGACGAGAACGAAAAAGAAGACAATATTGAGAAAGGCGACAAAGATGGTGACAAAAAGAACCAACCCAAAGGCAAGAMGAAAAAGAAGAAAAAGAAAAAGAAGAAGACGCCACCTTCAACAGATAGCGAAAAACAGGACAACGACGTGGTTTTCGTCAACAGTCCAGCACCCAAAGAAATCATTGATGCTATCAAACCACAAGTGATCCCTCCCCTCAGTAGCCCATTATTAGAYGAASAGAAAGAAGACAAGGATGTCATGAATCCCAATGAAATCATTGGTGTCGATGAAGACGTCCTTCGTACTGCTGATGTTCGGGGGGCTGACAACGATTTAGTCAATAAGGGTGACAAGGAAGACAAGGATGACAAGG
>CAACVS010000091.1:55191-69264 GCA_900660405.1 Pseudo-nitzschia multistriata
TGATGAAAGGAAAGAAGAGGAGGACACTGCAGCACCCGAAGAAATCATTGTTGTCAATGAGCCTATTGTCCCTCCCGCTGCTGACGGCCCAGGGGTTGAAAGGGAGATAGAGAAGAAGGATGTTGAAGACCCGAAACAAATTKTTGAGGTCGATGAACCTATCACCCCTCCTGCTGATGGCCCTGGGTTGGATGAAGAGAATGATGAAGATAAAGATTTAGAACTACTGGAAGGAATTTTTGATGTTGATGAGCCTATTGTCCCTCCCGCTACTGACGGCCCAGGGGTTGAGAATAAAAACGAGGAGAAGAACGTTGAAACCCCGAAACAAATTGTTGAGGTCGATGAACCTATCATCCCTCCCGCAACGGAACCGCCGAAAGAGATCAATGTGCCTYTGGATCAGCCATTGACTCCTCCCACCTATGCCCCTAGGCTTGACGATGAGAAAGAAGACCAAGACGTTCCAACACCACCAGTCATTCCTCCCATTGCCGAACMRAAGCTTGAAGAGGACGAGAATCTGGATGAAATTGGAACCGAGCCTCCCATCTACACCCGACCACCTTACGAGGAAAAGAGGGTGGAAGACGAGATCAACCAAGAGGAAGACAACCTWGTCTCGCTAGAATTGGTATCCGATGAACCGCGAGTCGGTTGTGCTGGAGATGTTAAGATTCTGAGACAAAAGGGTAGTGGCCTTGTATCATCCGAAGATCCAATGCAAAATGCTGTAAATATTGTTCGGCAAGATATTTCGACCGTAACCGTAAGCCTCAACCAAGTCTGGAGTCGCGAAGACCAGGTCCTGGATTCCGTCTACTACCAGTTTTATGCGCCCGGGAAAAACTTCTGGGGCAATGCCAAGTGCTACGAGCAAGCGCAGGTRCCCTTTTCTCGATCCGATCCGTTCGAGACGTTCGAGCTTGCCTGCAATGTTTTGAACCCCTACGCCGAATTACAGATCTGTCTTGTCGACAACGTAGAGAACAGTATTCTATTGCCACCACGAGTGGTAGAGGATCCTCTGTCGCTTGTACCCAAGTGTTGCTCTCCGGACACATCCATACCCCGGGAACAACAAGCTGCCACTTGTTACATCATGGAAGTCAAATGCACCCCTCCAACCGCCAACTCCTGTTAGATAAATTGAGGGGCCAGGGGAGAACGAAAAGAATGAGCACGAACACGCTTGGGTCTGTTCGCACCAATAGAATTACAATGTAGAATAAGTACAACATAGAAGTATCATAGATCATGATWAAGCTGATTAGATTAGAACGGAATCGAAAATCAAAGTATCTGYATCTCAACATAAACTTGAGGTTTTGAAGAAAAGAGCGATATGTGTACCCCCTGACAGTACAACCAACCACCATCCCACGAYCGGTAATAAGGTACGTACGTACGATTACCGTACTTTGTACTTTTGGCGTAGAGGCGAGAGGCAAAAAATGGAGTCGAGTCAGTCAATTCTAGTTTACAAGTTGACGGGAGCCAAAAATTGATCCCTCGTACAGTTGAAAAGTAGAAGTACTCGTACGTACGTAACTATTTAAGTACTGTATGACCACTGTCGGTCGTGCCTTACTCGTACCGGTACGAACGTACGGCAGAGTATCGAAGGTTRAAAAATTAATTCTGAAATACGTACACGTAGTAAGGTTTGTASATTGAGGCGCGCATTCGCTTTGTTTCATCATGCGTTTCTCGTTTTTATCGATCCGTTGAACCCGAAAACCGTCGTTCCGTACCGTTCACTATGGTTATGTAACTTGTACGAGAACAAAAACAATTAAATAGCCCGCGTTTCATTATTTTCCGTATCGAATACTGTATCTTTTGAAGAGAGACMGAGAMCGAAAAACAAAATACGGGACGTTCCAACTCTCATGACAATTATGTTGCCCCTTCTCACGCTATTGACCCACCATCACAAGAGCCATCGCATTGATCMATTGTGATTCGGAGAGAACGCCCTGCTCCGAGTCGAGAAACAAGATCAAGAATGACGACAGGGAGCATGCTTCGTGGAAGAATGCTTGGAGCAGAGCTTGCTCACAGCGATGCTTTGCGATACTTGACAACCTACAATAACTCCACGGTTGCAGACAGCGAGAGYGATACCTCGAATRTCATGAACACGGCAAAAGACTATGCTAGTAGGATCAAAACCGCAACTTCCGACCTGACCAGTACGCATCCCAGGGATTGGACGCATGACCAATACCTCGGTGTAGTCACGGGCTTCGTGGCTATATGGACATTGCTCCTCTTGCTTTGTACCTGTCGAAAATGCTGCGATAGACGACGCAAAAWCCAGCGGAAAAGCGTAGACGACTCTTACATGAACATGAGCTTTGCCGACAACAAACAAGCACTCCTTAACCAGCACCGATCTGGTCCCTACAAATACGACATGGTTCGGCCACGCGTCGTGCGTGGAACCGCAACCGATGCCGGTGGCATCGCGAGCGTCGAATCTCCTAGTGGCTATGATTATGATGCAATGGATCCCAATCGATTGCCGATGGGAGCTCGCTTGCACGGAGCCAATAAGCTCCGCTCSGACGGATTGTCGGGAAGGGGGGTGCGGGTAGCCATCATCGATTCCGGTGTCGACCACACCCAYCCCGGACTCCACGACAAGGTTCGGACCAAKCGTTGGTTTCGCCACGGGACATCTCTCCTGGAAGACGATCACGGAACCCACGTGGCCGGAACCATTCACTACGTAGCTCCCGAGGCCGAGTTGTTCGATTACCGCGTCTTTGGCAAGGACGGAGACTTTACGGGAGACGTGGCCATTGCCAAGTCCATCCGATCAGCGGTCGACATCGACAAGTGTCACGTCATCAACCTTTCGTTGCGGTGCTCGTATCCGGTATTACCGGCAATCACCAAGGCCGTACAATACGCCAAACGCAAGGGTGTTCACATGGTATGCGCGGCCGGCAACGACGGAGACGGCAACGGCAACACCGACGAGCTCTATACATTCCCCGCCCAATTCGACGAGACCATCAGTGTCGCTGCCGTCCGCAAGGAGGCCGGTCTACCACCCGCAAACTTCAGCGAGTCCAATGCAAAAGTAAGCTTTTCGGGCATTGGAAAAGATGTGATATCTCTCAAGCCCGGAGGAGGTCACCAGATCATGTCGGGGACCTCTATGGCAGCCCCGCACGTGACAGGCTTGATTGCCTGCCTCTTGTCCGACGAACCGACGAAATATACCGATTACCAGCTCCGCAAGTTGCTTCGAGAGAAGCACACTGTTGACATAGCCGAAAAGGGATTCGACAAGCAGACGGGTGCGGGATTTGTGACCTACCTGGYAGCAGAACAAGGAGAAGACGAAGAAAGCAATAGCCTCTTTGATTTGTTAGCTCTGGTGTAGAAAAAAAAGCTAAAAATATCTTCGGCATCGATTCGTGTTTCTATTCAGTGCGGTTGCACGAAAAATTTTCCTTATTTTGGAAAGAAAGTGATTATCTATGCTGCCACACTCGATACTCGTGAAAGGATGAGGTCAAGAGCTTGACAAACGACTGCAATGTTTGAATTCTCGTGTTCTTTTGGGGGAGGGRAAATCCTCTTCAGCAATCATGACCATAGTAGATTTATTTTACTTTAAATTGTTTTGTTCTCTAAAGCTATTCATCGTAAATCTCTGATATACTTCGGGGCTACTTGCTTGATTGATCTATTGCAGTTYAAGGCTGAATAGWAAGAAAAGAGTGATGATATGCATCAATGATTTCTTTGTGTCTACGAAATCTACCGAAGTAGCAAATAATAAATTTGCGSTGTAWGTTCATGTAGGTTTCTGTGCGCATGAATTATCAGAGGTAYAATTCTTGTGCTACTGAAAAAAAGAATGACGTGAGATTGAGCAGAAAGGGAGAGTGAAACACAAGCTTGTCGTTAAGGTACCTGGAACTTGAACTGACGTCACGGAGTTACTTTCGCGGCCGACGATATTGCTTTTCCTTCGTTGTTGCTACTTTTTGAACCATTTGCAATCCATCTCCTACGAACTTAACAAACATACGTCCTCCACTTCGTAATAGCGACGACGTAGAGGCATCTTTGATTGGTTCTTCRGTATTCTGCCCGATTGATACTGAAACATGGGAGGAAGATACTGATTCCTTGAATGCTTTTTCTGTTTTTGGTGCATTATTTTCGCTGGTGGAAACTGCAAAAAAAGGTTTTGGAGTATCAATCGCTGAACTCGCCTTCTTTGTTTTGGCGTCGTTCTCGCCCTTCTTCCCGCCGTGAGCCGCAGAGGAAGATTCTGATGGAGCAACTGCGGAAGATTTTTGCGTTTCTGCTTTCTTTTTCATAGAGGTATCGTCGCTTGTGGCAAAAAAAAGGGCGGGATTCACTTCGTTTGAAACATGTTTATTTTTCTTCGCGTGAGATGAGTCTTTACTTKTAGCCGATTTCRCTACTGACGATGAAATATATTCCTTGGTTTGCTTTTCTGCAGCACGGTACACCATGTTAAGGCCGTCACTAGTAAACTTTGCAAGTTGTTTTCCGCCCTCAACGGCGAGATGTTTCCCACCCTCCATTAACTGCGCGGCAATTTCTTCTTCAGACGGACCGATCTCAAACCCAAAGATCTTTTTCCGTTTGCGTTCCTTTCTCTCCCGTCTTGCTTCTTCCAGTGTTACTACTTTCTTTTTCTTTTGGGATTCTGCATTTACCATTTGCAATCCATCACTGACAAATTTCGCAAATTTCTGAACATCAGTGGTAGCTATCTTTGCCGAACCAACATCCATTTTCGACTGCTGGATGCTGCCAAAAGCGGGTGCTTGTTTGCTYAAATTATTTGCGATAAAACTAGCCATCTTCATGCTGTCGTTGTCCGAGTTTCCAGGGATATCTTGAGGCAAATTCTTTGAAGCGAGGTCACCATCGGTATTCGAACGATTGCCAGATATACTATCATCGGTTGCCTTTCTCACTTTTCTCGTTGGCTTTCTTCCTGTTATGACCATGTTCATACCATCGTYACTRCTTTCAAGTGTAGCGGGAGCACTTTCTTGCGCTTTGAACATTTGAGCTGCAACTTTTTGTGCCAGAAATAATCTTTTTTCCTTCGTACTCTGATAGACAAATTGCGATCCATCGCTATCAAATGTAGCCTYTTTGCTTCCCCGCTGAAACAAAGCTGAGTTATTGGCGTCGGTTACTTTTGCTTTGGATCCGTTTGATGGATTTGACTCCGAGACAGCCACTTCTTTTCTTTCTGAAGCTTTCACAACCCTTGTTCTGGCAGGCTGAACTGTAAATGACATGCTATCATTCGAACCCTGGAATGCCTTTGGACTAGGTGCCACTTTCTTCTCTGGTGTCTTTGAAATATTCTGAATTATCTCGCGTGGCTTTGAAGATTCGGTGCCTCGTACAGCCTTTTGGAGSGGYAAGTCTTTCTTTTCTGTCATCTTGACCAATCTTCGAGCTGGTGGGCTGCCGAGGCTTATTTCAACACCAATCCCTGTGTCTTTGCGTTTGATTTTCTTCGAAGAGGCTGTGCGAGGAACTTTGATCATTGGCGTTTTCTCTTGTACATCCTCGGCCAGTTGAGACGCTTTTGCAACTCTAGGTGTCTCTCTTTTCTGTTCAGCGGCACGTGCGTCTTCGAACAATCCTTTCTTTTCCTCATTTTCTCGAGCTTCTTCGACTAGCTGAGCAGTTTCAGTGAGTTTCTTCTCCTCTTCGTCGACCAATGCATCAAGCCTAGCTTTCTTATCCAACTGCGCTTCTTGCGCCATTTTGTGTTCTTCAGCTAATCTAATCTCTTCCGCTACTTTTGCAAGCCGTGCCTTTTCAGCTTCTGAAAGTCGTGCTTCTTGCGCAAGTCTAGCCTCTTCTTGAACCCTTTCTTGCTCGGCCAATCGGATCTGTTCTGCAACTCTGGCTTCTTTTTGCCTTGCTTCTTCTTCGAGTCTTCTTTGCTCTGCCAATCGCATCTGTTCTGCAACTCTCGCTTTTTCTTGTTGTCGTGCCGCTTCGGCCAAGCTTGCCTTTTCCCTTTCCTCGGCAGAGGGTCCGGCTGTAGTACGCGGACGGAACATCGAACTGATCAAAGCGCCCGAGCCCTTCACCAAGTTTTTGAATGGTTCCAGTTTGTTGGCTGCCGGCTTAGTTGTTCGTGCCCCGAACATTGAACCTCCCTGGACAGTACTTGGAGCCGATCTTCGCCGTGCCTCGAACATCATGCCGCTATCGTCGCTTTGGAAAAGTTTCGATGGCGGAGCTTCGTTCTTTTCCGCCATCTTGACAATACGTTTGACTTGTTCCTTTGGAGCTGGTTTCTTGACTTCAAATGACATGTCATTATTTTTGCTTTGAATTGCCTTGGAGGAAGAGGGTGATTCTTTCTCCTCCGGGGATCGAACAGCTTTCTCTTCTGTCGGTGGCGACTTTTTTGTTTCAAATGATGTTTCAACATTATCGCTGCGCGGCACCTTGGTCGGTGGGGAGTCTTCACTCTTTACGGCCGATTTTGGTTCAACTTGCTGTTGGGCTCCTTCTGATTCTGTCAGTTCTGCTGTTGTTGATTCTGTTGATTCTGATGAATTCGATGGTGCAGTGACAACAGAAGCCTCAGCTCTCGTATCGAATGATGATTCGGAGWCCTTCCTACGGAACATTGCTGTCGAAGGAGGAGGTTTCTCCTTTGCTGACGTTTTCCTTTCAAACATCGTTCTCGAGGGAGGAGGTTTCTCCTTTTCGGGTATTCTGTTTGCAAACATTGTCTTTGAAGGGGGAGGTTTCTCCTTTTCGGGTGTTTTGTTCGTAAACATTGTCTTTGAAGGAGGAGGTTTTTCCTYATCGGATTTTTTGTGTTCGAACATCGTCCGCGAAGGAGCAGGTGTTTCCTTGAAGGGTTTTCTAATTTGAAACATGGTCCTGGAAGGAGGAGCTTCGTCCTTGACGGGTTGTTTGGATTGAAACATGGTCCTCGATGGAGGAGGTTTATCCGTTGCTGGCGTTACGCTTCGAAACATTGATGTTGTCGAAGGAGGAACAACTCTTTTCTTCGGAGGATTGTTTACGACTTCGGTTTCAGTCTCCAAGGAAGTACCTGCGGTTGCGCTTTCCACTACTGTTGGCTGCTCAGGACCAGAAATTTCCTTCTTTTTCATTTCTTCAATCTCTTCTGGTACTATGAGTGGCTCCGCTYTTTCTTCTTTCTCGGGGGTTGGTGTCGGCGCTTTTTGTACTACTGGTGGCTGGAGGGTCTCCTCCCTTTCAAGGGATGGAGATGGGGTTGCCGGTGTTTCAGCTTCTTCTACTTTGGCTTCGAACATCAACCCTGGAGCAGGTTCGTATTCCTGMTCGGGTGGAGCCGTGGTTGCTTTCGGTTCTACGAGTGGCTCCTCCTCCTCTTCTGTCTTGARAGGAGTTGCGGCTGATTCTACCTGAACCGTTTCTTCATCCTGGGGCGGAGATGCGACCGATGTTGGTGCTTCGTCCGGCTCTGGCTTCCTTTCTTCCTCGTCCTGTTGGGCCAGAGGTGAGGTTTCTTCTGGCGCCACCCGTGRCGGTTCGATTTCGTTTTTCTTTTCCTCTGCCGGYGCCGATRGCTTCGTCGTTTCGACAATAGCGGCTTCGAACATMAGTCCCGGAGCAGCTTCGTACATCATTCCGCTCTCGTCGTTTTTGAAAGTCGATGGAGCGGGTTGTGCCTTTTCGGTCATSSTTCCAATGCGCTTCTTCTTGGAAGCGTCGGATGRCATCGGTTTCGCCTCGAACGACATGTCGCTCAGATCGCTCTTTCGGAAGGTCGAGGGCGCKGSTTCTTTGTTTTCGGCCWTTTGGACGATGCGTGGTTTTTTCGGRGCGTCGGGAGCCACCGGTTGCGTTTCTGCAAGCGGTTCGCTGTCTCCGGTCGGRGGTGCGGGCTCTTCCTTGTCCGTTGCACCGGSGATGTCCTGCGCCGGCGAAGGCTCGGCGACTCGTGCCTCAAACATTTTGCTCCCAATGCTTTCGTAGGCCAACGAGGCAGATTCGTTTTGCTTGGCCTGCTGTGCGAATCTCTCTGTCGTAGGCGGCACGATCTGTTGGSTTTCCGCTTCCGCTTCKGTGGATTTGGTTTCCTCCGTAGACGGGGCAGGCGGTGATGCGACGGTTTCGGCCATGGAAACAATCCTTTGTTTTTTGGGAGGCAAAACATCCGGCCTTGCCTCGAACGAAATGTCGCTGCCCCTGCTTTCGAAGGTTGAGGGCGCAAATGCTTTCTTTTCGGCCATTTGGACGGTTCGCTTCTTGGTGGGCGGAAGGATTTCCGCCTTGGCTTCGAAGGACATTTCGTTGGTTGTGCTCTCGAAGGTGGACGGAGCAAATTCTTTTTTCTCGGCCATTTGAACCACTCGTTTCCTGGTGGGCGGTATGATCTCGGCCTTGGGCTCAAAGGACATCTCGCTGGTTGTGSTCTCGAACGTAGAGKGGGAGTACTCTTCTTTTTCCGCCATTCTGACCACTCTTSTTTTCGTGGGCGGARCAACGTCTTTCTTGGCTTCGAACGACATGTCGCTGCCTCCGGCACTCGAGAAGGTCGAGGGAGCCGGCTCTTGGGCTTCGGCCATTTTGACGATGCGCTGCTTCTTGGGAGAAGGCGCTTGGTAGTCAAAGGTCATGCCGTCGCTAGTGGTTCCGCTGTTGCTCCTAAAATCCCGGGGCTGGAACATGGACGACGCGACCGGTGTCGTTTTCTTTGTTCCTTGTTGCTCCTTCTGTTCCATCTGAACCAGGCGGGTTTTGGTRAGGGCTTCGAGCTTTGCCTCGAAGCTCATRTCGCTGAGATCGCTCTGCCGGAAGGTCGACGGAGCGGGTTCTTCCTTCTGGGCCATCCGGACCACGCGCTGTTTTTTGGGAGCCGAGTCCATCGGTTTGGCCTCGAAGTTCATGTCGCTGAGCTCGCTCGACCGAAAGGTGGAGGGCGCGGGCTCTTTCTTCCGGGCCATCTGTACGACTTTTCGCCTGGTTGGGGRTGGGGGGGGAGGAGCCTCGAAGGACATGCCGTCCCGGCTGCCGGCGCGGAACATGCCTCCCGTGGCCGGTCGTKTCGCCCTGGCGGGYCCGCTGGACACGACGTCCCCGTTGATCAGGGACCGGCTTTCCGTGCCCCGCGAAAGGGGATCGTTGATCTTGATCCCGGCCGGTGGGGCCCGCGCCGCGGCAATCGCCGCATCCAGGTCGTCCAGCGGATCGGCTTCCGCGGAYGGGGCAGCGGCCAGGGGCTCCGATTCCTCCGGGGGGGATCCCTCGCCGCCGGAAGCGGGGATCGGGTCGAACCCTTCCGGAGCACCGGCGGAGTTCGTGGTGGTCTCTGTTTCGCCGTCTTCCGGTGGAAGCTCGATGTCGATGATCGGCGGCGGTTCCTGGGGCGCCTGGTCGCCCGCATCGTTGGGTTTCGCGGARGAGGAGAGGTTGCTGCGTTCGGTCTTGCGAGAGACCCCGGGGAACCCCTGTTCTGGTTGCCKTTGGCATTCCTTCCCGTGCGGCTTTGGAAGGACCGATTGCCTGGTATTGGAATAGAACGCATGGGCGTGCYGGAATCGTCCRCCTTCCGATACCAACAGCAACAAAACAGGCAGGAGTCTCGCGCTCACAAAGGAGTTCATGGTCGCAAGAACGGGAGGACTTGTTCTGCTCCCTGTTGTCTGTCAAGTATAAGATCCTGGTTCGTACTATACCAATAGCATCTATTGTGATCCGGAACGCGTCGTCTGTACTCCAATACTGMTCTTGTTTGACACCTTCTCTGGGATTGGATGGTGTTGCATATGTTTGCCGCGGGGCCCGATTTGATATCTTTCTGTCCAAAATTAAACTTTTAGCTCAACAAGATACAACGTTCGTGCTGGTGGGGCTGAAGGAGCTTCGTCAAATCAAAATTCCAATTCTCTCGTGTCTTTGACTTGCGARGGCATCAAGAACTCGAAATCCATTTTTAAAACCAGGCGCTTTGCATCGGTAGCGGAGTGACGTTTGAATCGAGTGTTTTGATTGGTCCAGGATTGGTCMAGGATTTTTTGAAAGTACGCACATCGGTGCATTGATTGGGATGGCGCGTTTTCTGTCTGCTGTTCGGACAATCACCATTAAGGTTAATATTAATATTAAATAGCTTTACGTACCATACAAACGTACCTAGAAGTACGTACTTTGGAGACTACTAGTCCCTAGTCCAGAGTCCAGGGTTCTAGATTCTAGTAGAACGATCATAATGCGATGCAGGTGTGCAACTGACTGAAGAGGTTCCTTTTGCACCGGCTACAATGCATAGGTAGAGGGACTATTATCCYGCACCTATCGAAACGTCTTTTCATTATCTTCTTCGTATAGTAGCAGTATCGGAGTTTGCCACTTGCACTACTAGTAGCAGCAGTAGTTACTACGGCAAACAGGGTACGATTTTCTGAGTTTCTAGACTGCTACAGAGAGAACCAGTTGTGCTCAAAAGTTCTTCTATCGAACTATTTTTTCTTCGGATTCGGCAGTATGGGAGAGTACATTGGCTTTCCAAGCAGATTCGAACTATCGTTGTTGTCGTTGCTGCAACCCTCTTTGACCGCCAAAAACGTAATCTCGTTCTTGTTGTTGAAGAAGTGGACCGTCCGGCAATCGTAGCCGTGCCCTCTCACAATCGCCGTGGCGTTTTCGACGTCCTCCCAGGGGATCTCCGATTGAAACTTGATGGTCACAATGGCGTGCGAAATCCAGTTTCGACCGCACCAATGGTCCAGGAGCTCCGTGATCTTGTCGGGGTATGCGATGATGTCGGACACCATCCAGGTGTTGGGAACGGGTTCTCCGAGCGTCTTTCCCGGCCAATGGTCGTTSTCSTTTCTGGCCCAGGGCGGGACGTAGCGAAAGGCGTCCCCCCCGACATAGGTGACCCTCGGATCCCCCATGAGCCCCTCGTCGAGGGGCGATCGGTCCACGGCGACGACGCTGCAGCCCATGCGCCGCAGGGCTCCCGTCCATCCCCCGGGACAGGCGCCGAGATCTATCACCGGGTGGGGGGAAGACGAGGGAGGCCGCTCTCCGAGGTACCAAAAGGCCTCGAGCAGCTTACGATAGGCCGAGGAGGGGACCGTGACGTGGCTGCMTGTGTTGTCTCGCCCTCCTTCTCTTGGTGACCTGTCGTAGTCGTMGTCGTCGTCGTAGCCGCCGTCGTTGCCCTCGTCGASTTCCACGTACGCAAGGCCGGCKGGRAGATTCCAGCTGGGCCAAGTCCAGTGTGGCCCGGGAGAGGAGGGTTCACGGCTTCTGCACCTGGAAAAACTCGCYGCCACAACCTGGGGTTCCAGCAACATGATTTGCAACAGCCATTTTTCGTGGCATTCGTCGTCGGCATTGGCCTTCCGGGCCGCCTTGCACCGCTTTTGGAGCTGCGCCGCTATTTCTTCTCCAATCTTGGTCGCCCGCCGGTATTGCKGGAGGTTCGGTTCCGGCATTCCGCGTCCCATTTCGGGGACAAGAGCATGAACGGCCAGGGATCCCCTCGATGCCGATACCAATTCGCTTCGAAGGAGGCCTCCACCTTGTTCCACAATCTGAGAGCCCAGGACCGCCTTGGCCAATCCCTTGATGCTCTCGGCCTGGACAACGACGCAGTTGGAAAGGGTCTGGAGCGCATAGGTGGGGCGCAGCGTAGATAGAAAGGAAGCGATGGCATCGTCTTCCGTGGAAACCAACACTAGGCCGGGGTGGGGTTTCGAAAAGGAAACGAGTTCTTTATAATTGGGAGCTATATCGGACGATTTTGCTCGCGCTTGTGCAGCGATCGACCGCTGGAGTTCTTGGCGAAGCGCCGACTCGTATGTGTGTCGGCATGTAAAATAGGTTGGGCGGGACGCCAAAGAAGGCGTTGGGGGCCTCTCCAGCTTGCGTTGCTCCTGAGACCTTTCTCTGCCATTGYTTCGCCCAMCGCCCCTCCCGCGGCCCCTTCCCCGTCCTCGTCCCCCTCGACCACGACCATCCAAAGAACGACCCGACCGTTCCTTTTTTCGCCCATCTGTGGAATATCGGCTTCGACCTTTGTCCACGTGGTTGTCCCTTCCAGTATTCGTGCGGCGAGGGCGTCGTGCAGCATCCCCRGCATCGTCGTACTCGTCTGGAGTAAAATCGTAATCGGAATTGTAGTCTCGGTTTTCTCTGTACCGSCTTCTACGGTCTATGAARGAATTCTCGGAATCTCTATACGACTGACTGTTGCGACCTGGACGATTGCGGGAGTAAGACGAACCTCCTCCACTATACGGATCTCTATTGCTAAAATATCGTGAAACAGATCGTGGTGGTTCGCGGTTGTTGCTGCTGCTGTTGATACGAGTCGTTCCAAACACCAAAGCCYTTGCGTTGCCGAAACTTCTGCTTTTAGTCAGCGATGACAACGGCGACGATTGTTTCAGCGCCCAGCAAAAGCTTCTCGTAGAAATCAACATCGCAATGGTCAGCAAGTTGCACAGGCCGATGGAAGCAAATTTGCAGCTGCAAAACGCACGACGATTCGTTGGAGTGAATAGCGGTATGGCTCGATTCCTAGTCCGCACGCCAGYACTACTACTGTTGSTAAGAATAGAAGATGGCATCCTTTCCTCCAATCGCGTTTCTGTATTGTGAGCAACAYCTCAAGGGCTCGATGAACTCGACTCGGTACTCATTTTTGTTTCGTTTGCTCTGTTCACMAAACAACGAAAGGATTTTGTTCTTGGATTTTTTGATGGGTAGGTTGTAGAATCGGTCGTAACGAAGGCCAGACAAACACATGGTTGAATGAGACCAGAAACACYAAGGAATTCCAAMATGATTCCCAGCAKTAATACTACTCACCTTAACTGCCAGTAGTACTACTAGTAGCTTGTCTACAACCAGTGGAAGAATAGTCCTCTAGAGTTCAAGCTAGCTTGTTTGTGGTTGTCAATTTTGATGTTGATTTGGGTCATACTAGTACTAATTTTTCTTCCCTACTACTAGTACTACTAGTAGTAGTACTAGTAGTACTAGTAGTACTCGTCCTCCTCCTGTTGTTACTACTAGTACTAGTAGTACTACTATTACTAGTTGCACTACTATTACTAGTAGTTGCACTAGCACCACTAGTAGCTACTAGTACTAGTACTGTACCAGCTAGTACTAGTACTAGTACTAGGTCTTCAGTAGCTAGTACTAGTAGCTACTGACAATAGTACTTCTAGTACTACTAGTAGTACTAGTGGTAGTACTGTGACGTAGTGGTAAGAAGAAAGAAGGAGAATTTCTTCTTGTTCTTGATTGTTTATATTGCTAGTACTACTAGTAGCACCATTCTTATTAACAGTATTAGTAGTAGTAGCAGCATTAGTAGTATTAGTACTACTACTAGTACTATTGCTGACAAGAACTTGCTTTTGTTGTTATACCACCAGTTTCAATTGTTATGAAAACCATAGTAGTAGTATCAGGTATCTCCATTAATTTGTGCATTATAATTAGATGAGAAAAATCATTTTAAAAAATCTTAAATATATGTTTCACCTTCATATAAACTAGAGGAGGCGATATGACTTTCAGAATCAGGACTTCTGGGAGAAGAATCCTCCTAGCTGCTGCTGCAAGAAGGAGGGGGGGATCACCTCCCTCTGAGGRGAGGTTGTGGAGGCAAGGCCAAGTAAATACATGGTATTTAGGGTTAACTGTATTAAAAGAATTGAGTCCATGTGAATTGGGTTGGAAATTGATTCAAATTTCTGTTGAATAGTTTAGTGAATCAATATTTTAATGACAAAATRTAATGTTCTGGAGGCAGTAATAGGAGGGTCAAAGAAGTATCTGCTGGTGCTGCAGTTTGTTTGTGACAATATTTCTTTTTGGAGTATAAATTGAAGACCAGCAAATCTTGTGTGATGCTCTCTCGTGGTTGTTTACTGTGAAGCAACAAGAAGGGTGAAAAAATGGGTGATAGGGCAGGTGTTGGACACAGATGCAAGAGGTGCTAAGCAGATGCTTGCATAAATTGTTTTCTTATATACTTGGAGGTACTAATACAACAACAAAGTGGTGGAA